>CM031241.1:657326457-657460355 GCA_018340775.1 Taxus wallichiana var. yunnanensis
TAATTTCAAACTTTTAACCACCTCTCTGTACATCAATTCCACAAAAGCTTTTCAATTTAACATTAGTTATTTTGATTTTAATTTTTTTAATTTTTATTTCATTGGTAAAGTTGTTTGATTTTATTTTATTCTTTATACAAGAGTATGTTTGGTTAAAATGATTTCTGACACGGAATAATAGGGAGAGGACCCTATAACCGAGCTGGTACCAAAACATGTACATCTCTTTTTTTCACCATAGGTTGTTGGACAAAAGCACCAATAGTTGTTCACTTTGGATTAATTACACGCGTAAGAGTTAATGAGAATGTGACACATAGGCGCTCGGTCATTGGTCCCTCTTTCAAATGCTTTTATATTGATTTTCTTCATATTAAATCAATTCAAAAACTACTTTTTCCTCCAAATTAACATGCTAAACGAAATGTCAATATGGCCTAGCACTATCATACGCTACATGATGATATAATTTTTTTTACACTACTAACATACTTACATATATTTGTGTGCCCCCTAAAGTTAGATGCACGTTATAGATCCCTCTCCCTATATCCTACATTCCTGGATCCATAATTTAGAAATCAACTAAATACACAACAGAATAAATATCAAGATTAAATACACAAAAATAATAATACCCATGAATCTTCTGTATAACCCCTCTGCTTTCTGCCAGTTATAATCTAGGGTTTAATTAATAGAATAGATACCCTGAGTAGATACCTCTCTCACAATCCTGGGCAAATACACGTGCGAATAGTCAAACAGCAGAAATGGAGATTTACAGATCAAAAGATTTTAAAGAAGGGAAGCACAGAAACGATAAATAATTGGTTTTAACAGTTAACTGCCTCATAAAAATTGAATCAAACTCTCTCTTTGTTAGAACAAAAGCATAAAATTTATTGCTGTAACTGTACTGTAAAACATGGCGCAGACATTCTCCGGCAACAATGGCATTAAGTTTGTTACTATAACTGAAAAAACGAGCAAAACAATATCCGGCGGCGCATGTTTGTTACAAGACATTGAAGAAAAATTTTCAGCGAAACTCTGTTATCAACATTCTCATAGAAATCCCAAAATTAAACAATGGGAGATTCCTATTTACAAACGGAAAACACATTGCATGTCTTTATTATTCTGTCAGCGGCCAGGGATTAAAAAATTCCAAACACAGAAAACGAAACGAGATCATTCCTAAATATTTATAAAAAAACAGTAAACAAACAAAGATCATTTTCTCTTCGCTCTTTTACATTGAAACCCCTTCAAAATTTACAGTAAAATAATATACAGTAATCGGATCTGTATTCCATGACAAAAAGAAACCTCATGTTTGCACAGATTCCATGGCTACCTAACTGAAAAGAAGAAAGTCACGAAGTCTCGTAAGCTTAGATTTACAGCCACAGAATCGCCGCTGTTAAGAAGAAAGATTACATGCTCGAAAAGCTCAACATCGCAGTGGATCTTGAGGCCGCCTTTCTGCTCGTAACCATATTCCTGCGCAGATTTCTGCAGAAGCTCGGCGAAAATCGGATGGTTGAGAAACCGCGCGTTGATGACGAATCTGGTGAGATCTTTCCACATACACAGGGCAAAAATCCTTCCGGCACATCTACAGAATTAAACCCTCGTCCTCTTCTGCTCTTTTCGCTGCAGCAACCTTTCCGCTTCTCTTTATCCGCCAGCAAGGGGCTGTGCAATTGCGCAGATCTACTAGCAGGATTCGCCACCTTCCGCAGCTTTCCAATTAACTGACGCATTGTAACAGAAACAGAGAATTTTTCACCGGGGTTTCTTACGTGGATTTATACAGCTTTCGCAGGAAAAACAGAAACCCTAAGCTTACAGGGGTTCTGAACCGTGACCTGAAGAAGAAAAACTTTGATAAAGCAGAAACGAGCAGCAGCAGAAACAGGGGAAACGCTTAACATGTTGAGAAATGAAAATTCCTGGCACGAAAACGCAAAGATGGAGGGTCTACTTACTCCACTGCAGGGGGAACATTCACCTCTATTGTGAATTATAAACTACAGGTGGGGATCTGGAATAATAAATTTGAGGCCAGAGGGTATGATAATTTATATTTATTTAATAGGTAAGGGCCCTAAAAGCTTAAGTGGGGGCAAGTAAAAACTTTGGGGAATTAGGTTGTTACAGGGTCCAAAGTGTGGAATGGTACACAAAAGTACAGAGTGGTACAACAACACATGTTGCAAGAGAATCAACCCAATGATGTGACGTTGCAGTTGAAATGGAGAGAACGTGGAAACTGCTGTGTACTTGTTTTGGCGCTTTCCGTATTTTCTTGGGTACGGATTCCAACAAAAGTTGTTGAGTTCTTTTTAAGTCCGTCGTGACGTTCAACAACTTTCTGCTTTTTTAATACAATAAAAAAAGGGGGAAACTTCCATCGTCCTTTTCTGTCCCCTTCTCGTGCTCGGTGCGATTCCATTCCAAATTTCATTCCATTCGCGACTTACATAGAATATTTATGTGTTATTGATATAGTTTTGTAGGCGGTCAATATTCACTGCAGTTTGCCCGTGATTGATGGAAATCCAGATTATGATTTGTATGAAGGTGGTAAGGCTTACATCACGTTTCCAAGATAAAACGAATACATGTTTATGTAAAGGTGGGCTCACTAGGGATGAGATTTGACGTCCACCCACCTGCCCTTCAATCAAATGTTGAGAGACGGTTTGATGCTTTATAGATCTTCCAAATGCGGTTTTGTGGTTAAATTTTGGGCAGTCACTTATCTTTGCCATATCACATGTCCGAGTGTGAGTTCAAGCGTTACTACGGTCCAAAGGTATGTATCAACCCTAAGGCATGTCTGCTTTTAACCAGGGAAGTCAACATCGACACTTACCAGTATGAAATCAATGGTGAGGTATTTAGAGAAATTTATCATAGTCATTCAATACCCAGTTGGAGGTAAAGTATTGTTTTGTCAATGCTCTTTCCACTTCTTGATCTTTTAAGGTCGTTGAGAATATCAATATAAACTTAATTATATGGCAGAAATGCCAACTTCTCATTCGAAATGAGACCAAGTTTTGAGAAACTGTATTTTTTTTAATCCACACAAACATAAAAATGTATAGATGCATGCATACATCCGTGAGCTATTTCCATAATATGGATAAGTTTTAGGAATAGTATGTCCCCATAAAATTTCATCTTTTGTCAACAAATTCCCATGCTTAATGTTCAATACGTTAAAATATACCTTGACATAAGTTCCTTATACATAGCATTTATCTTATTAGCACAAAGCTGGAATGATCCATAGCATAACCATAAACACAAAGACAACCATTTCACCCTTGCGAGAATAGTGTGCTCACCTCCTTATATGCTTATGATGGTTGAATAATTCTTGAAAGATTTTACGGTATCTTTAACATGCAGCTAACTTTGCTCTTTGCACGGGAGAAAATATGTATCCACGCGGCAGAACCTCAACCCACTAAAACATAACACATAAGCAAAAAGGGAACCTGAAGAGATTCAAAGAGGCTTGAAAGGAGCGTCTGGCCCCAAATTCTAATAATCTATTATCCAAATTCCTCGTGAATGCTACAAAAACTACTTTTTTTAAATAGTAAACCACCACTACCCTTTGTATTTTGATTCGGAGTGGGATACTCGGAGTAGGACTTGGGAAAGATCCGAATAAATGCCAAGATATGAAATAAATACAACTACCAGTTTTCAAATCCATATTGATATTTTGAATTAAAAAATTACAAACCCTCACGATGCACCCTAAAAGTCCACTTATCTGTAATGAATTGATATTTAAGAACAAAAATTGAAATCCAAGTTGGACTATCCCAGAATTTATTAATAGAATTAAACACTAACAAAAGTGACGGTTGAGTAATATTGTCGAACGTAAATTTTATGGTTTTCTAAAAATATTAAAAGTAAAAAAAAGCAACGGTTTCTACTATTGTAAAGCGTAAAACGTCTATAAGTGCGCAAAAACACCGGACGGGCATCAAATCTCATCCACAATTGTGGTTTCATGGGTGGGCTCTCTATTATTGTTGGTCATTTCATTGTAAAAATGAAATGACAAATTTTATTAATTACGCTACGAGAAGGCCAGAAGAGTATATGGCACCAAAGGATGAGACATTAAGATGATTTCAAACTCTTTTCAATATCAGATCTTCTACTGTAAATTTTGAGTACAAAACTCGTGATCTTTTCAAGTCTTGTTTCTTCGAATAACTCATTTAATTTGTCCACCTTCACTCTTTTTCGTACTTTCAGATAGGAATATCATCATAAACTTAACACTCAATGAGTGAAGTGCCATTACGTCTCTACCATCCATTTGCTTTACAAAAAAAGACAAAGTTCTAGCAGGAGAATTCGAATTAAGGTTAGGGCGCCTAAGCGATAAATTAAGTGGATGCCCTTCTTACAATTTTAGTTGATATTTTTTCCCTATCAAATAAATAAATAAAAGTTACATACATTATCATATTTTAAAGTTTGCATAAGAATCATAATAAATCAATAATTTAGAGAAATTGGTATACAAAAGGCATAAAATATCCTATAAAATTATCAAATAAGGACAAATAATAATCCATGGATGGAGAGAAATAATCACAGAAGGTGCTTGGAATGCACAACAAATAAAATTCCCTTTCGCCACCCCACAGCCAACGCCTCCGAATGTCAGGGCAAGGTGCCTAAGCTAGGCGATTGCTTGGTTGCATGTGGGCTTAATCCCCCTTGTCTCCTTTCCCAAACTTCCATGAGGTATAGTCCATCACTACCCGGTTTCACATCAAACATGATGTGAAACAAAGAGTGAAGAAGATTTCAAATAAATGAGTTTAAAAACATAAGGTTACATCTATGAAGTTGCAGCTCAATCCAATCTAATTACATTTTTACATTAAAATACACATTGTATTTTAACATTGTTGAAAAACAAAACATATTTTTCAACACAAAAATATAATAAAAACTAAATAGTGACGCGCCCGTGAGATTGGATGGACATTAAATAAGTACATGATAATGTTTACGGAACCAGAAATCCATGAAAATGGGTCAATAGCTTTGCCGACCTTGATAAACTTATCTTCGCTCGTGGTCCACGTGCCGTACAAATAAAAACAGCCGTTACAAACAACATTTCCTCGTAATCTCCTATCCTTTGACACTCCACACGTTCCCCAAAATTATGGTCTACGACTCGATACTTCTAGAAACTAGATGACAAATCATTTTTATTTTTTTAATCCATTTTGTATTTATTTGGTAATCCAAGCTCGTGAAGCAATTTATTATCATTCTAAACCTAACTTGAATGAATCGTACACGAAAGCTAATCTCACAACGATAAGCATAAATTAGATATTTATAATTTATTTGGAAAACTTGATTGTATCAATTCAATAATATTTTAATTGAATGTTAGAGTATTAAAAGTGGGTATAAAATGTTGGTATTTTTATGTATGTTTTTTTAAAAGTATATAACATATTATAATGTTGAGTGATGTACAATCTAGTGTATGATATTAATAGATTAATTTGAAATATAGCACTTCACTATTTTCTTTATAATTTATTACTCTTTATTTTGTTATGTTTAAATGAAGAAATAAATTAAAAAAAATATCGTCATATCTAACAAAATAAAGAGGTTATATTTGAATTTTAAAATAAGAGATATCCTCAACATGTTCGAGTTAAATGTTAAATTCTTTTGTAAAATGTCACTTCCAAAAATTCTCATAGGTTATATTTGACAAAGATATTTAATTCCAATTCTACATTTTCACTCTATTACATTCCAAATCAAGTTTGAATTTAAGTTGGAAATAGATTATAAGTCAATGTATTTTCACATATTATATGGCACGTGTTACTTTCAAACTCAAGACAAGTAAATCAATTTGAAGCACTTAATTCATAATTTCTTCATATGCTAAATACTATCATGTAGCAACATATATATAAATTGCTAATCTCTTTAATATATTGGCATGTCATATAATCGTACTTACATGTGGATGTTTCACATCATTTGTTCCATATTCTTGAACCAAAGAATGAACATGATCTAAATAAATAATAGATCCATCAAAGTTAACCACACCTTAAGTAAATTATTTTTGTATGTTGGATAATTTGATAGATCGATATTTGTAGAGTCCAAGAAGCTTTCCACAAAAGGGAAAACAAGTTTTAGATGGAATTGACATTTAGTAGATCATATATTTCAACGCTTAAATTTCTATTCGAATAAGAAAGAGCACACAAGAATAAAGCTTACTATTGTATTATTGATTCTTAGAATTCATTTAACATGATTCCTAGACAATTTCTAGTCCAACATCTTTGAGATCTATATTCTAGAACATTTTGTTGTTTATTGTGATGACATTTATGAGAAGGTGGTTGGATAGGTGTGAACTCCTATTAGTTTTACAAAAGATATCAATCATGTTGTTGGTGTTAAATTCTATATTCCACTTTCTTCTTATTTGTTTGATAAATATGCATAAATGAATTATGAGATATATTACAATTCGGGTTAAAAAGGGTGTGACAATTGTATGCTCCATGATTAAATCATATCACTATTTTATTATTTTTTAATGTCAATATTCTTGTGGGCATATGTATGGAAATGGAGGACCAAAAGGTGGCAAAAATGTGTTTGAGAGGCATTTGAACATAAGGTGCTCCCACCTTATGGCTCGGTCCGCATTATAATGCAACCATGTTATAATGTGAGCACATTATGGCTTGGTAATTTGAATCCATAACGCACTCACACTCTAACGTGAGCATGTTATGCCTATATAAAAGAAATAAAATTCTCGATCAAGACCGGGCTATACACAATTTTTCATTCCAAAAACATTGACCAAGGAAAATGCAAGTGAGAAAAAAACAAAAGTGCATTTTGCCTCGCATAATCCTTCCACACACCCAATCAACAATGGTAGAAATCCTAGAGGTGAGTTATAATAGTTTTAGGGTAATTTTAGTGATTAAAATTTGTGTTTCTTGCATTGTTTCTAATTCTTCATTTTTTTCTATTTATGTGAATCGAAACCCTTCTCCACCTCAAACCCATTCTTCACTGGAGATATACATAAACAAAATGTTCTAGGGTGAAAATAAAGAAGAAACCCACCATCAAGATCCTCTTACAATTCCAACACATCCTCTTGAAACACAATCAAACACAATCGATAAAACTAAAAATAGTAAAAATGGATTCAAGGTTTAATAGAAACCTTAAAACCCCCTAATTCCATAAGCACCTACCACCAAAAAATTACAACATCATTAGGATAATTTACATCTCATATTGATTATGTATGTTGGAAAAATATACATGTGAGCAAACCAAATAAACAATTATTGTCAATTTTATGCAAAAACATCATATTATGATATGGTGAAGACAAATATTACCAAAGACAATTTATGTCCATTGTTTATTGACCAAAAAAATCGCACCTTTACAATTGAATTGCACAAGGTTTCCAATCCATTGGTACAACCACAAGAAATTAAAAAACAACATTTGAGATAGATGGTGGATGGTGTTTGACTAGCCCCCTTAGTAATAACTTTGAGGTACCTCAATATTTCTTAAGGAGACTCTATTACGAGTTCATACTCAATGAAATACCTAACTATTTTGACATCTAATACTTATATGATAGAGGCAAGGGATTTCCATAGGAAAAATTGGTGACACAATGTTTACAAAGATGGCCAATGAGATCCTTTACTTGAATCTCCATTCAACATGTGACAGTCCCTTCAACTATGAAGGAGAGTGTAGAGGTTCAAATACTATATTCCAATAGTGATTTGACACGGTCCTTAGTTCAATGTCATACACATATCCCAAGTTGATGAGGGTGGGAATTTGAGGAATTGGGTATCATGACACATAATTTATGTTATTTTCATGTCATTTATGCACTTATGAAGCTAACGAGCCTTCTACACCACCCTAATGAGGATGTTCCATAAATGAGAATGGAAATCAACAAGATGAGACACATCATGCTTCATCATCACATATGAATTCTGAAGTTGACCTTTTAGTATCGATCAATAGGTAATTTTACATAAAGTTAAATGTAATTTAGTATATATATTTCCAATTGAATTTTATAATTAAATATATTAATTCATTATGAATGATAGTTGATAAAATAATTTGTAATTTTTATAAACTTTTAGGGTCAGACATTGCTTCCTGTATCACATGCCACTTCCTTACATTTGTTTGTGGGTGTGATAACCCCTCAGTTTTAGATTGTAATAAATTAGTAAATATATTATAGTTCTATTTATTTTTATATAGAAATGTTAATACTAAAATCACAATTTGATTTTGAATATGATGTTTGACCTACCACATCCATGGATGTTGGTGTGAGGAGTAAATATCGAGGGTAAGTGTATGGAAATGGGGGCCAAAAAGGGGTCTTAAGTGGACACATTTTTCTAAAAAATAAAAATATTCAACTTCTACAAGTTATTTGAAATAATTACAATCAAAATTGGAAGATGTTATAAGAACATGAATCGTAGAATTTTGATTCTAGTTTCTAAGCTACTATTGTTTTCTTTTAAATACTTAAGTGTAAGTGGGTTAAATATATAAAATACCAATAGGTTGTTGAAAGCACAAGGGACTAAGAGGGGGGTGAATCAGTCCTACAAATAATTTTTGTCATTTACCAAACCATACATACATCAATTTAGATTATTCATACAACATTCTTAACCATGTGTGCTTATTAAGATATGCAACATCAACCAAAAGAACAAGAAATAAATTACTCAACACAAGAACACCATATGTAAGTGGGAATCCCTCATGGGTAAGAAAAAACAACTGAAACACAAACATTATATTTCCATGTTTCAAATTTAGTGGACACCAACCCCACAAAGAGCACCAACCCCTAGTTTAGTAGAGAACCAATCCTAAAAGGATAACCAACCCCTATTTTATTAGAGCACCAACCCTACAAGGAGCACCAACCCCTAGTTTAGTAGAGCGCTAACCCTACACGGATCACCATCCCTAATTTAGTGAAGCACCAACTCCACAAGGAGGCTGCTTATAACCCCTAGGATGACTAAGAACCAACTCAGTCACATGATAATGTTTGATCTCTGATAATGTTTCTACGAAAAGTTATGGAGATCACTTATTCATCTCACAAACCCTAGCTCATACCCTAAGGCATCAAACTTGTTCTATCTTCTTCCTTCTCAACTTATCTTACCTCTAATCTCTTACACCCATGTTGTAAAAATATCCTCAACATAAAACACATATTATATTCCTTCAAATAATTCCTTCATACCTGCAATTCACTCTCCTATAGGTCACACTTCTTTCCTTGCAAGACTAGCTCTCAAAATGACCTAAAACTTCACATTTATATGCATTTCTTCACTCTAGAACCCAAAGAAGATCGGTCTCTCATTACTAATTTGAACCATAAACCTTTATAAAATTCAATTAAATGCATTACAATGGTCACACATGACCCAAATAGGTCAACCTAGCCAAAAACAACATTCCATACACCAAAGTATCTCAAAACCCTATAATTGTAATCTCAAATACCCACTTATACCAAAACCATACTTATTAAAGCTTCAAAATTCACCATAAATGAGTAAAATAACATTTAAAAAAAACCATAAATGGTCACAATTTACATTAACTAATCAAATTATTTTGTTTCATGGGCCCATTAGCTCATTGCCTTCACCAAACAATTGCTTAATACCAATCTAAATCTGAATTTGGTCCTCAAGACCCATCAAGATGAGCTAAACTATGTGATGTGAATTTTTTTGAAATTAAAATAAATTTACAACACATATAAGAAATTTATATCTCATGAAACAATCATCCTGTTCAAACCACAACCACTTTTGTCTTTACCAAATCAAGTGCCCAAAAACTTATTTTCCAAAATCAGCTGATAAACACCATTTCTATCACTTAAAAGACCTAAAAATGGATAAAATGGGTTAAAAATTCATCCCTCTTCACTTTCCATGTGATATTAAGATTCAACTCATCCATCTCATGCCTTAAATAACTTTGAAACTTCAACAAGCACAAGACCTGTCTGAAAATGTGATTACAAACTTCTTCACAAATCAACCTGAAAGACTCATCAAATGACCTCACCAAGACACAATACATAAATAATTGGAAATATATATGAATTAACTTTCCATAACATATAATAAATCCTTCCAACTCCAAGTGGAAGGCCTTCAAACAAGTCCATCTCTGCAAACTACTTTTTATCCTTTCTTGGACTCAAGAACTGACACTTAGCCCAACTTGCTCCAACATACCAAAAATCACTTCCAAGCTTAACCAAAGAATGTAACATAATTAAAAATTATGTATAAGCCATAAAAAAACCTTCACCAACTTTTAAAAAATTAGAAACATCATTTTACCTCTTGAAGATACTTGCCACCTCGCCATAATGAGCGTCTTTCAAACTTGAGCCTCAAAAATAGCTAATAACCTTTTCATACCTTGTAAAATATTAAATTTTTATATCCAAATAGAAACATCTCTTAACCAAATTCACAAAATAAATTTAATGGAGTCCTAACTCTCCCTATAGCTCCTGGAATCTCAATTTTACTAAAAGATTCTCTAAACTACCCCAAAAACCAATCTTCATATATAGGGCACAACTTGAACTTTTTTCAGTATGACCATAAACTGAAACATTCATTAACATCTATATAAACTCCTGGGATATCATAAATTGTAATTTAGTCATCACCTCATTTGGAAAACTTTTCCACAAACTGAAATTCTTCATAAACTTGCATTTTCAAGTGGGGCCCACATATAACGACATGCTCTAACAAACCTTTATCGAGATTTGGAAGATTACTCTACCGCATAAAATCATCACTTTTGAGGAAAAAATAAAAATCATTTGGTACAAGAACTTTTTGCAAGTTGCTCCTAGCTAGGGTTTAAAACCACTTTACCTTCTTAACGATCGTTCATAAAAACATGACGATAAAAAAACCTCATTATTTTGTGAAAGCTTCATGAATGAAATAAGAATATATTCCAAATATATCAAGTCTCCATGCAAATCACACAATTCACAACGAGCATCGAAGAGGTCCATCTTTTTCTTGAAAAACACATTGTTATCCGATTTCACCAAAACTTGCATAAAATCAAAATATTCTTGAGATGACCTAAAATTTGAAATAAAAATCATGAAACCCTACTATAAATTTAAATACTCACCATCTATCCCACATATGTGTCAAAATTTTCGCCATAATGACTTACCTATGCAATCCTCCTTGATTCTCACTTCTTGCTTCCCAATGACCTCATAGAAGCATTGAATCACTAAAATTCAGACACAAACTCACCATACATGCCCTATATACCATAAAAATTCTATTACCATGCTTGGAAAAGACCGATTTGGTTTGAATCTCATACATGTACCTCATTTCGCATACCCTGGGACTAGAAACAATCCTAGAATGACTTGACTCAACAAAGAACCGACCATCCTAACCACATGTAGACCCTCAAACACTCATGCCAAACCATATGAAACATGTATGACATCACGAAAACCTCTAATCACCTCAAAATAGCTCATACATTGACTCACTTACTAGACCATGCACTAGGACCTCCTAGAACACACCAAATCCTGACACTACCAATCAACCTTCATGTTTAAACATTGAAAGACACCACATGGAGACTTATCACACCATGAAACCATTTCCATCAATAGGAGTTGAAATCAATTATAACTTTAACACACTGAATGCCCAACCATCTCCCCTTTGTCATTGGCGCCAACCATCATAAAAAACATTGATGGCAACTGACATGAAAAACACCTACATGACCTCAACTCCATGTTTTGATGCTTCTCTACCCCTTTTCCATCTATGAAAAATTCTATAATGACTCTACAACATGGATAATGACAACACAATGACCACATAATAACAATAATGCACAAAATTGACGTATTTGCTTTAGTAGCTCCCCCAGGATTGAATTCTCTCCTCTATGACTCAACATCAACAAAAAAGATCCTATGGACTTGGAATGAGCTCAAAATATATCCCCCTTAGCCAATACACCTCATATTTTCCTTTAACAACTCCCAACACCAACTTCTAGGCCTCTATCATGCTCAAAAGTTTCATTTTCCTTCAAGTTCATCATAAGCTCCTGTCTTCAGGAAATTTATCCCTAAACAACCTTTTCGTGCAAAAATGACCAACTTTGGTAAGCTCTAGTTACTCAATTTAATCATAAAACAAATCCTTATGGCTTCCCTTGAGCTCATGCCACTCAATTCTAATTGAAAAATACAAAAAATGAATTCTTACTTTGTATGAAATCTCTTATGAATAGAACAAACACTTTGTCACAAATGACCACAAAGAAGATGTTTCTCAAGTATATTGACCTATTTGAGCATAAAAATTGTACTCCGCCAAATCTAGTAGTTTATTTCAAACCTATAACACTCTTTATCATTGCACAAACCTTGCATTTGCATCTTGAGAACTTTGAAATACTTGTTCATGAGACACACTCTACTATTTACTAAAGCAAGAACACTATTTCCACTTGATCGGGATCTAACTGGCCTTCCTTTGTCCTGATAGGTCAATTCATACATGTACAATATCACAACAACTTTGTCACAACATCTCTGGATCAAGCATGACACATTTATCATGTCACTACCTTTTTTAGACCTCATAATGCATATTATTCCTTCTTGACCTATTTGTACTTAAGCAGTAGCAACATTTGCATACCTATGATATATCAAAGTTTGACATAGAAACACATTTGTTTTCCAACCTATCTACTTTCTTGGCACTTTCCTTAATCATAAGTAGAGTCATACTTGTAGCTAAAGTCATATTTCTTTGTCCTCTAACTTCAAGACATTATGTACAATTTTCACAAGCCAATACCACCTTCTCTCGAAGCTTAAATAGACTATGCCACTGTTAGGACTTGACTTAGAATCAATTGAGACATCATTCAATGTAGGACACACAACTTTCTTTTCATATAACACTTGGGATACTGATTAAATCCATCTTGTTTTCTCAATTTTTACACTCTCATTTTCTAGGCCTCTTCCTACTTTACTGCATCTGACCTTCTTAAGAGCACAAACCAAAAGAACATCATCACACTCCCTTAAGTAAGACTCTTGTTATGAATGTTATATTAAGCCATCATCCATCTTATTTACAAGACATAATACATTCTTTACAAAGTACTCACACATAGTATGGACCATATGAGGCGTTCTTATCGTCCTTAGATTTATATGAGAGATACCAAAAGAGGATTTTATATATTGACCCTATTCGTAGTTATAGATTTATATGGGACATTATTAGGTGCCACAACTTGTGATAAATTTCTTATAAAAGTTTGCATGGTTTTTGTTTGTAGCTCTTAAGAGGCATCATTAGACCGATGTAGTCGAGAAGGGTCAAGATGATTGGGAATTGAAATGAAACCTTGAGTAACATATAACATATCAATACGATGTGCATGTACTGTATATTGGTTCCATGAGGTGTAATAGATAAAATATCACACTTGACACCCCGACACTAAAGTGAATTGATGCTTTTTTCAACATTGTGCTTGTTGCCACTATAAGAAAACCATTGGGAGTTTGGAGAAACTAGGGAGAGGATTTTTCATATAGACCGATCCATAGATTTAGGTTAATATGAGAGATTCTTAGGTTTCACATAATGTGAGAAATTTTCCATCAAAGTTTGTAAGTTTTTAACTCTCAAAGATCTTATGAGACATCGTCGGTGATGATGTAGCCAGGAAGGATCAGGATGCTTTGGTAGAGAAATGATTCTCCCATTATCATATACAATCCTACATGAATGTGTATGTGTTTTTAGTTTATTTGCATGAAGTGTGGATTAAAAAATATCACACTTGACACCATGACATTGAAGAAAATTGACACTTTTTACCAAATTTCGTTTACATCCACTACAAGAAAACCACTGGGAGAAACTTGTGCATCCATGTTGTTAAACCTGAGGAATTTGGGGGTGAACCTCCATCCCATCTCAATCCTGGAAAGGGCGAACTAGTTGTTATTAGCCTCCCGTCGTTTTAAAAAGCGTTGACCGACCTTAAAGGTAATGAATCTACCATTCGGGTTGAGTTGGACCTACACAAAGTCATGATTAATTGGATGAGAAAGGATATTATTTCTCTGCAGGACAAAGTTAAGGGATGCAACTTGGCGGTAGAGGGTGGGAACATGGATGAAAATTAATGGGAAGAAATTTCCAATACGGTCACCATCTTGGATAAGGAGCATGCGGCCATCATAACTAACCAATGTCACATTGTTACTATGTAAAAAGCTTTATTAGATTTTCTCTTTACAATTTTACTAACTTGGAGTAGTCAAATATTGTATTCCCACCAAGGGAGACAAAAAGGATAAAGGTAGGGCTATAGAAAAGTATAAGACTAGAGACCCAAATGTGATCTACATCAAGAATTTAAAAAAGGTTATAGAGAATTTGGCACGAAGTATTTTCTAAAATACTTAAATAGTTTGTTGAAGTTGGTTGCGTTTCTCTATCATTTTGGGGTAGCTTTTGTTGCTTTTTTAGTTCATTATTTTTAGAATTACTATTGTATCAGGGTTTTTCAAACTCCATTTGTAATTGTGTAGGTCTCGGTCAAAAACTCTCTTTTACTCTTATCTAAAATAAAAACTTCAAACTCCTATCTTGTTTTAAACCAACTTCGAAAAAACATAATGACCCTGATATGATGGAAACCAAAACATAGAGAGCCTAATATATAACACGAATTCTCACAAATCCTAGTGAGGCGCCAATGGGGAATATTAAAAAGGGAAAAATGAAAAATATGCGCTGTAAACAACAAGACGACTGGAATAGGGTAGCCGGGAAAAAGACATCCTCAAAGAGAGACGACACCTCTGGTGTAATAATAAATTATAAAAAAATTTAATATTCCATATCACATCAAATTTATTAATATATATTACGCTGTGTTGAATGAGACTAATAATTTATATATATTTATGCGTGCGTTGTAATTTATCCGCATCTACACAAAGTTGATTTCCAAAAAAAAAGGTACGTTGACTGGACTTTCTTAATATGCAACCGTCCTTTGAATACTTTTTCACAAATTTCAAAGTCTCGAATAAATGGATTTAGTGAATATCATTTCAGCTTGAAAATTAATTCGAGTAATTGACTACGTTGAATGGGAAATGAAACAAATTAAGGTGTCTTTTTCATCTAGAATATCACCCTTAACATAGGTATCTATTGACTAAAATAATTTTGTAAGATTCGTTTTGTTTTGGTGTATTTGGTGCGGGCGGTTTTAAATTACTTGTATTTGGTGGGAAATTAGTATCATACACATGTTCTCCTCTTACGAATTTATTTTTATATAGTATGTTAGGTCATCTTGAATTAAATTAAGACAAAACAAATTGAATTTTAAAATTGAATATTTATTAAAAAACAAACTCGTAAAGAATAATATAAATATACAAATTTTGTAGATCCTTTTTTAGTGTGGAGTGAGTGTGTTATTTAATTTCATATTCACAATATATAGTTTTATTGTCTTCTTATTTTTTTATTTTTATTTTATAGAGAACATTATTTTTATTGAGAATATTATGTTTTATACAATACATGTTCATAATGTCTTTGCATGTATTTTGAGAAGGCTTAGTTGCTCATGCAAGTTTGATTTACTTACAAAAACTTGAATACATATGTATTGAAGTTGTTCTTTGTTTTTTGATGTTATATACTTATACTAATACTTTTGTGTCAAATTTATTTTCTTACAAAAGAAATATACAATGTTTTATTGCAAAGATTGTTAATATAGTAAAGGAAGAACAAATTCATCAAGCCCAAGGTGAACCTATTCTTTTGTGTCAAGTTTGTTCTTTTATCTTTATTTCTCTTTTCTCAAAAGAAATGTTGTATTGTATAATATTAAGAACAAAACACATTAATAAAGTATACAATTTTGAAGAAAACACACGAATGAGCCTAGGTTCTTAAAATGATAAGAATCCCTCCAAGGTCACAAAGTGGGTTTAATAACATACTAAAAGTTAAAAAGTCAAAAATTAGTTTTGGCTCTCTCGACATGGGGGTTGGGGGATCCTTTATATGTATGGGTCAATCATCAAAGTGATGGATTAAGTTGATCGGGTATAGTTCTAGTTATGGAGCTCCATCCGAATGGTGGGAGTGAGTGTGAAAGGGTCTCCTCAATCTTGTATCTACATGAGAGGGTGTCGATCCCTTTAAAGTTAAAGGAATAAGGGTCATCTAGTGAGACGATGGGGATAAGTTTCATTGTCGACATGGAAACAACCTTGATCACTAACTAAGGCCCCTAAATGGATGGTCAATGATAAAGGAGATAATAGAGGAAGAAGAGAAAATTATCTCGATTATCCTTTCATTCTCTTGAGAAAGCAGATAAGGGTTAGGGCTAGGAGGAATACATTTGAATGTTGGGAGGGTGTGCGCGTGCCACTGTAGAAAAGAGATCAGATCGATTGCGAAGAACTCCTTTTTCTGTCTAGGAAGGACTATCTGCAGTAAGAATACAAGACCACCGGTTGTAGTTAGACAATAAATGAGGAACTGCCTTGGGCCCAGAAATATTAGACTTCCTTTGAAGGTGGTCGGTTCCCCTCTTAATACGAATTAACACAAATTCTAACAAAGAAGTTATTGCAAAATTACAATTTAATTACCTCGTTAAAAGCAATAGAGGAAAGGCTGGTTTTGGTTTGAGTCACGATGGCCGATGCTGCGATCCTTTGTCAACTGACTACGGTTAAACACGTCTGACAGTTCTTTGATAACCGATATCGGTAGGGCGATGATTTAGGGGCTTTTAATGAAGGTTGGCTATGAGGTGGCTATGGTGTTTATAAAGAATTTGCAGTAAATGATTAGGGATAAGCCATGGGGTGATGGAGAAGACTCAGAGAGTATGGAGGCTATTCTTGGGGCAATGTAAGGGTAGAGGAATGATAGTTAGATGTAGGGTGTTACCGGGTAGTAGATCTAGGAGTAGACTTATAATTACTGTGATTCAGAAGTTCAAGAAATGTTATTAAAAGAACGTACAAGACACTACTTACTAGTTTCTGATGAAGATACAGGTCCAAGGACTGTGATGGTGAAGGCAGGGCTCAGGTGGGATGATCTGGCAATCAAAGATGAGCTATCTTCTCTCCCAATGCTTGGATGAGTGTCGTTGTGCTCTAGTTACTCAGTTGCGGTCTTGGGCTTGATGTCCTTCTCTGCAAACTCTTCTCTTTTCTTCACTTGTCTCTGCTCTGCCAAGTGAATTCCCGATCTTTCCAATGAATTCCAGATCCTTTGTTTTTGGTTGGGGGAAGTCATTTACAGGGAACCGATGGCGGTTACGTAACCGACGGCGGTCGAGTAGGAACCGATGTCGGTTAAGTCAAAGTGGGCTATTTTTAGTAAAATAGCCAACTTTCCCTCCTTTTCTCTGAGAGATTAGTTGTGGGCTTGGTCAAGTCATTATTAGGTTGGTTTTGGTGCGGGTGAGGGGTAATTAGTCATGGGTGTGGATGTAGACCAAGTTATAGGTCTTAATTAGGTTAGTTTAGGGTTAGGGCTAGGTCATGATGAGGTGGCGAAATGAGGTGGCAGGTTTGAAAATGTGGATTTATTAATTATAAGGTAAGTAATAAATAATTGTGCAAGGTTTAGGTGGTGAGGTTAGGTTGCGAAATGAGATGCGGGGCATAGGGTGTCGTAAGACACAAATTTGGTGTCTACATTAGCCCCTTGTTGTCGTGTAGCTTGTCTTGTAAAGCTGCACTGACAATTAATAAGAAGTGATTGCCCCAGTTAAGGGTATAGGTAATCCCCCTCAAATCTATCACAGATTGAGGTGACGTGAAATCAGGGATAGGGTTGATAAAGGGTAAATGATGATGAGATGATGGTAAGATGAGTGGTGTAAGTTCAAGGAAGCAGACGCACGTTGAAATGCAGTAGTGTTATCAGGGTACATGATTTGAAGAGCAAACAAGCAATACATAGGCAAAGGTCGATAATTTATCCAAACAAGGTTGATATAATCCTGGTATCCAAGGCATAGGAAGTAGCACCAGGGGATATAACGGGTAAGGTACATGAATGTTTAGGCATGTTCGCAATACCAAATGGTTGGTTTGGTTGAGATAAACGTCACGGTCTCGGTCTAGGCAAAGTTGGTCGACTGATCAAGTCAAGTATCCTAATCATGCTAAAACACGAACAGGTGAGCCTGATTGAACAAAAAGCTACATGATGGGTGGATAAAATCGTAATTTGCAGGTCTTGGTCGAGGTACTGAATTGGTGTGATCTTGGGTCGGGCCGATTGATTAGTGAGGGCCATGGGTCAGGCCTGATTGGTTGAGGGCGGCCTTGGGTCGGGCCTGATTGGGTGGTTGCGGCCTTGGGTCGGGCCTGATTGGTTGGGTGTGGCCTTGGTTAGGCATGATTGGTTGAGGCGGCCTTGGGTCGGGCTGATTGGGTGGTGCGGCCTTGGTCGGGCTGATTGTTGGTTGCGGCCTTGGGTCGAGCTTTGATTGGTTGGGAGCGGCCTTGGTCGGGCCTATTGGTTGGGTGCGGCCTTGGGTCGGGCCGATTGGTTGGGAGCGGCCTTGGGTCGGGCCTGATTGGTTGGTTGCGGCCTTAGGTCGGGCCTGATTGGTTGGGTGTGGCCTTAGGTCGGGCCTTGATTGGTTGGGTGCGGCCTTGGGTCGGGCCTGATTGGTTGGGAGCGGCCTTGGGTCGGGCCTGATTGGTTGGTTGCGGCCTTAGGTCGGGCCTGATTGGTTGGGTGCGGCCTTAGGTCAGGCCTGATTGGTTGGGTGCGGCCTTAGGTCAGGCCTGATTGGTTGGGTGCTGGCCTTAGGTCAGGCCTGATTGAGGTCAAAATAAGGCTAGTCAGCAAAGCCAGGGGTAGGTGATGGGGGAAAAAGTGGAGATTGGTGGATAAGGGTGGGAGTTAGGTGAAGGAAGTAAATAACCGATATCGGTTATGTGTGACCGATATCGGTTAGAAGACCGATACCGGTATTCTAGGGCGCAAAATAACCGGTATCGGTTATAGGTCAAAACCTATAAAAAGAAAAATACGGCATGTCATTGTTACTTTGTGAATTTGAGTGCCCAAATTTAGCTGTCTGAGGTGGGAAGTGATTTTGTTGAGTTTGTGGGCTGAGGTGGCATTATTTGAGTGGAGGAGTGAGTGGTTGGTAGACCCCAGCGATCAGGAGGCAGAGTTTGATTGGTGGAGAACCCAGCTGAGGAGATTTGGGGCCATGGCACAGCCAGGAGGAGCAGGAGGTGCTGGACCAGCTGGACCACCGCCACCTATCCCACCACGATGACGTGTAGTCGTACCGGTAGGCTCTGAGCTCTTACCTATGTGAATTTAATGAGTTTAACTTAGATGTGGGTTTTGGGTAGGAATCCTAATTTTAATAAAATAAGGAATGAATGGAGGTAATGTGTAAAATGGAGTGGGTAGGTAGGCTAGTTAGGCCAAAACGGCAGGGTGGGTAGGTTTTTAGGGTTTTCTTGTGGGTAAAAGGGGAGAAATAGAAAAAAATAGTTTTTGCGGGCCGTTTTGGGTTCGGCCCCGGAATGGGACAGTGACCGATGTCGGTCACTAGGCGACCGACATCGGTCACTGAATGTGTGTAGAAATTACTTTGTGGGTAGACCGGCATCGGTCATATGTCGACCGGCGTCGGTACGTAAAATGCGCTTGGGGGAGATGGCGGTCGAGGGTGACCGTGTGAGTCTGCATGGCGGATTTGTTTGTTGTTAGAGTTTCGTCTTGTTGTTTTGTGTTTTTGTTTGGGGTGAAGGGGGAGGGGTAGAGGTGATAGGAAGGGTGATTGGGGTGGGGGGAAATGGGGTTGATGGGGGTTGGTTTGGGTAGGATAGATTAGGTGTTGGGTATGAAGTAGGAGGTGTTAAATTGGCGGGGGTATAGTTAGATGGCTAGAGTAGATCGGGGTGGTTGGTAGGGTGTGAGATAAGGAAAGGGGATATCGTAGATGTTATAGGGTAAGATAGGTGGGTGTAGATGTGTGTTGTAGAGTCGGGTTGTGGTTGGGTGGGTAAGTGGGTATAGAGAGTTAAGGTAGGTGTTTATTGTAAAGGGTAGGCCTGATGAAGTGGGTTGTTTTGCGAGCACGCCGCCAGCTCACGATGCGGATCGGATGCCCCCACTTTATTGAGGCGGATGCGGCCACATGTGTCCGGCTGCGGTGGGGCATCATGCGAGAGGTTGGACTCGGTGGAGTCCAGTCGGTATAGGGCTGTGGATAGGGACCACAGCCTGATGGTTGCCCTCATCGAGAGATGGGATCCGGCAACCAATGTCTTCCATCTCCCTACTGGAGAGATGACGATTACTTTAGAGGATGTATATCGCATCCTGAGACTGCGATCATAGGTGAGGTAGTGTTCCAGGTGGATGCGGAGATAGTGATGGACAACATCCTACATGTATTCGGGATGCAGCCCCATTGTTGACCTATCACAGCGTGAGCATTACCTATGGCGACATGTATCGCGCACACCGACAGGAGACATGGCTTGCCGTGTTGATGATGATAGGTATCACCTGCTTCGCCCTCCCGGACTCAGAGGGAGGCCGCTTCCCACGGGCTTTGATGGGAGTTTTGCACGAGATGGTAGAGGAGCATACATGCTATGCCTAGGCACCAGTGTATCTGGTGCAGCTATACAGAGAGTTGTGGGGTTATCGCCGTATGAGGTGATTCGGTATTTGCTCGACATTTTTGTTACACTGCTGGGCATACGAGCACATCATCTGTATACGACCAGTAGGGCTGCCCCAGTAGCTAGGGCCACAGTTGTATATAGATATGGATTTCAGAGGTGGTTGGGGGTCGTGGGCCAGCCACGAGCGGTGCTCGTAGGATGGGATGTGGCCTACTTATCGTCATATGTTGGAGGGCTTGACACACTGGACATTATATGGAGGCCCTACAGAGGCCATCAGCCCCGAGGAGGAGCCCGAGCACAGATGCGCTAGATCCAGTATAGTTTCTGGATAGCTGGACGGAGGCAGGGAGTATGAGCGGATACCCCTAGAGAGGGTATGACGGCAGTTGGGCTTGCGACAGGATGAGCCACCTCCCTTCCCACAGTACTGGAGGGATGATGTAGAGGCCCCACCGCTGCACTGCACCACACCGATTGACCCCGATGGTACGTAGAGAGAGACCGGTGGCGATACTGATGGATGATGCCGGAGTGACAGGGGCCTTTTTGGTTTGGTGGGCAGGGGAGAGAGCAGCCAGGAGAGCACAACCCGCACAACCAGATTTGGCGGCTGTTATAGCGGAGAGGGACCGACTCTTAGGATAGTGCGGTTATTACGAGGCGTAGCTTTGCTTTGCCTGCAAACACGAATTGGGTGCTACGGGCGGTAGCTTAGCCCGAGCACGAGCTCGAGCACAGCCAGCAGGCACCAGTAGCTGACCACGAGCACCGAGCACCCCCCACGAGCACAAGGTGTCACCGGTAGGCAGGGGCCACTACTATTAGGAGTCGAGGACCCGGCCCAATAGCCATGGTGGCATGGGCCCGCTATATGGAGGCGAGAGCGGAGGCCCGGTATTATCAGGACGTCCTCGATGGTACCGGGGCTGACTATCACCATATGTGGCACATGAGCCGAGACATCCTGAGCCGAGAGATCCCGGAGGCGCGGCCACATCCAGTGGGTGCATTACAGGGGAGGAGGTGAGAGCCAACACAGGGACCAACGAGGAGACAAGCGAGGTGGTGGAGAGAGCTGAGACATCCTGGGAGCGGCGATGGGTTTTTGATATTGGATATAGACACCGGTCTACGAACCGGATATGTATATAGAGGCCTGCGTGCCCACATATGATTTATTTATTTATTCATTTTTGTTGTATATACCGGCCTGCGAGCCGAGTACATGTTGTATAGTTGATAGCGGCACTGCGAGCCAGTATATTTTGACATGAGAGACCACTGTGAGCCGAGTCGAGATTTTGGCGAGGGATAGCGGCTGCGCGCTTTGTTTGTATTATTTTTAGATCACGAGGCCCCATGCGGTATAGATGATGATTTTGAAGTTGTATATTTTGACATTGATATATATATAGATGATGATTTTGATCCACATGGTGTGTAAAAAAATGTCTTATGTGTTTTGTCGATGGTTTTGAAACGAATTTAATGTATATAGATGATGTTGATGAAATTGTGATGATATGTATATGTGTTGATGGGATTTTGATGACAAATATTGATAATGATGTCGTTATGCGGGAAAAAAGAGCGGCGCCACCAAAAATTTGTAAAAATGAAGAAAAGGCCTAGGTTTAAGCAAAGGGAGACATATGACCGATATCGGTTAGCTAACCGATGCCGGTAGATATATGACCGATACTGGTTAGGTAACCGATATCGGTTATGCTAAAACAAGCTTTTCTAAAAATAGAAAAGCTTGGGAGACAACTTGAGTTCTTATTTTTAGAGGCATGCAATAAGTTAAATACGAGAATGCGATGTTGTTTGACGACTGATACAGGTAATTGCATGGGAGAATTGAGTGATAAGGAAGAAAGAGATAGGTAAAGTGATTGTGGGCTGAGATTAAGAAGGCAGAAAGGCAAGTTATATTGAAGAGGGTGGTGAACATGGCTGAACAAGGAGAAGCATCCGTAGGCGAGAGATGAGAGGAAGACAGGTTCCACCTCAAGCTGCTGCGTCCCAAGAGGTAAACTGTTTGGTTGTAATTTAATTCTTGCATGTTTTATGAATAGGATGAGAGAAGGTAAGTGGATAGAGACGAGAAAGAAAAGGTGATAGGTAAGGGTTTGGGATGGGGTGAGTGTTATGGGGTAGGTAAGCAGGGGTTTCACGTATGTTTGTAGGTGCGAGAGGAGTAAAATGAGCAAAATAATTATCGTAGGGGATGTTTTTAAGCGGGATGTATATGTTTGATGATGGCCGTATCGTTTAGAGATAACCGCTCGGTTAGAAACCGGTATCGGTTATCTATAACCGATATCGGTTACTATATGAAATTCCAGAATGTGAGAAAAAACACTTGGGGATTTGATTTATTGAATGGTTTGTTTGTTGATTTGATGTATGCAGGCAGAGGCAGGGTTGAGGATGAATGATAGTGTGCCAACTTTGTTGTCACGAGTCCGAGCGGATGTAACACCAGCTGAATGGGCATTGATAAACCATGTGGGGTTAAGTGGAATCCACTATTATTCATGAATCGCACGCAATCATGCTATGTTGCAGGTGTTGATTGAGAGGTGGAATCCGGAAAATAATACCTTCTATCTACCAACAAGGGAGATGACAGTGACGTTGGAAGATGTGTTTAGAATTTTGAGGCTCCCAATTACAGGAAGACCAGTGTATCAGGTGGGGCCTAGCGCGGCGCGGGAGCGATAACAACAGTATTTGGTTCAGCTGCACGAGATTTGACACAGCGAGGTTTGACATTCACTTATGGTACAATGTATGCAACACACCCTGAGGAAACAAGGTTGGCAGTGGTATTAATGATAGCGGTGGGGTATTATGCATTACCGAGGGTGGATGGGGGAAGATTTCCAAAAGCATTGATGTGTATTATTTGGGAAATGATAGAAAGGAGCGTGACTTTCACATGTGCACCCGCATATCTCTGGCGGAGCTATCTATACAGGGGTTTATGGGCTGCATGTGAAATCACGGATGACACTTTAGGATTATGCATACTTATTACATTGTTGGGCTTATGAGCACATTGTGTGTGTGTGACCAATAGGCCGACCAATCCAGAAAGAGAGACATGAGTGCGAGGTTGGGATTGACGATGGGTCAGAACAGAACAAGAGAGTGAGATCCCGAGGCCGTGATAGATGACATCGAGTATTATAGGCGGTATGGGAGATGGTGATGATTGTGGATATCTTTGAGGCCTTACGGGAACTATATGGTGACAAAGAACATAGCGAGAGGATTTGAGGGTGTAGAGCGATTAAGGTGGATCGCGGGCACATGCAGGAGTACGAGAGGATTCCTCTAGATCGTGTGCTACTGAAAATTTGGATTTGTTCAGGATATACCCATGGCTTATAGACCATACATGAGGATCGACACCGAGGCAGCATTCTCACCTCCCCGGCCGACACCTCCAGAAGGGCCAGAAGAGATAGCAGCCGATCGCAGGGTAATGGATGCGGGAGCGACAGAGGCTTATAGATTATGGTGGGTAGCAGAGCTGCGAGGTGTACGTGAGAGGGCCGATCATCCTGACATAGCTGTGATTACAGCGGAGAGAGACCGCCTGCAGGATTTGGTTCACCAGCTTCAAACACAGGTGAATGAGACAATGGGATTGTTAGAGGTTTCGCAGTTACGAGTGGAGAGACTAGAGGTAAGATTCCTCCACGCGAGAGGGCGTATTCGTATGTTACAGGAGATGTTGGCGGATCAGTGGGAGGAACCAATAGCAGTGGCACCTTTGAGGATGGAGAGGCCAAGTGAGTGGCATCGATGATCGTGATCACCACCTGATTCGGGAGGAGGCGCAAGGTCTAAGTGAATTTCATAGGGGTATAAGAATAAATAAGGATGCTTGACCTGTGCGTCGATGATAGAGAAGATGTATTTGTTTAACATCTAAATAAAACTGAATATGTATGTTGATTTGAGTTATGATAATAATAAGAATGGTTGTGTTTTGAATGTTTTGTTTTTTAAAAAAGGATAAAGATGAATGTGATCAAATAGAAATACACAAAAAGATTTATATTTACCACACATGATAGGTTATGGTAAGGGATGGTCAAGCTAACCTTGGGAGACCCTCATGTCTCCTAAGTGCTGCCTACATAGCCCATTGCACAAAGCAAAGGAGGGCCTCGAGACGATGTAGTTCTCCCTTAGGACCAGGGAGAGGCGAATTCAGGCAATTTGGTTGTGGTTAGACAATTTGTTGGTTGGTAAAAATATTGATATTGGTAGGGTAATGTTGTTGGTGTTGGTAAGGAATTGGCGATGTTGGTGTAGGTATAGGTGAAGCGAAAGTTAGCTTACCCAAGTAGTAGGGAACCGTGTCCTGATTAAGGTCAACACATAATCCTAAATTTGAGTAAAAGAGGCAAAAGTGTCCCGTAGTTGAGAAGAGCTAAACAAACCACATATTAACGTAGGATGAGCTTGAATCCCTAGGTGCCTTGCATAGGTGAGAAGTCGATAGGTGAAAAGAGTTGTATAATCACAATATATCGGATATACGTCACGTCCCTTGAGTTTTGTTGCTTTGACGAATGGTGAGGTGAGGTGGTTGATATAGTTGGGGTGCAGAGAACTTGTTATAAGGTGATTATTCTGACGAAAGAGAACCAAACCTAAATAGACAAGTCCATGACTCAAAAGTGCTTTGGAATACTGCTTTTTACTTTTCTGGATATAGACTGATCGATGCGGGAAGTCTACATGGGATATGTATTTTGTTGTTCTTGAGGTCTTCACGAAGCTGATCAATGTGAGAAGCTTCTGATAAAGGCTGACTTTGTATAGCTGTCCTTCAAGGGAGCAGTCTATTTATAGTAGCAGATGCGGTTTTTGTGTATAGCTGTCCTTCGGGGGAGCAGTCTATTTATAATAGTAGAAGTGGTTTTGCACATAGCTGTCCTTCGAGGGAGCAGTCTATGTATAACTTAGAGGTCTAGATGTCCGTTTGGCATGAAGCATCTAGTTTTGTAGAAAGTTTGACTCAAGAATATCCCATAAGCGTATAATTGAGAACGTGTTATTTTGATACTTTTAAGTCATGGACCAGACTAAAAAGGGGAAGGCATCTTTAAGAGGAGGTGATGACCAAACCATGTGTGCTTGATTCTATTTTGAGCTGCATGAAACAAAGTGTATGAGGTGGTAAACAAGCTCAAGGGACGAGCGCAAGGTAGATAAGAAGTGATATAACACTAAATTCAATAGTAGAATGGTTGAAGATGCAAGGCATTAAGGGGTTCAGGCTCAGGTTTACCATTAAGTGAAGCTAAATGATAAGTGCCTGATCCGTAAGTGTGAGTGATAATGTAAGGCCCAATCCAATTTGGAGCAAATTTTCCGCGTTTGCTCTTTTCAAGTTTGGTTACATGTTGATTCTCTTTGAGGACAAGATCACCAACCTTAAAGGTACACTCATGAAGTCACTTATCATAAGCACGCTTGATGCACTTTTGATAGATTTGAAGGTGGTCAAGAGCTATAAGACGACGCTCGTCAAGAAGCTCCAATTGGGCTAACCGCTCTTGGCGGAAATCATCATTGGTGAGAATATCCTGAAGAGATATTCTTAGGGAGGGTATTTGTATTTCAAGAGGCAAGACAACCTCGGTACCATATACCAAAGAAAATGATGTGGCATTAGTGGAGGTATGAATGCTTTGTACGATAAGCCCAAAGGGCAAAGGGGATGTGATCGGGCCAATTTTTCTAGAATCGTTAATCCACTTTCATGAGAATTTTGGTCAGGGTTTTGTTAGAAGATTCGGCTTGACCATTTGCTTGTGGATAGTAAGGTGATGAGAAGCTAAGTTTGATACCAAAGTTGTCACAAAGGTCTTGTAGCAACTTATTTTTGAAAGATTTTCCATTATCTGTTATCAGGCGATGAGGAACACCAAAACGACAGATAATGTGATGGTTGATGAACTCTACAATTTTTTATTTTTTGGTTGAAATGAGTGGAATGGCCTCCACCCATTTAGTGTAATATTTGGTTGCTGTGATTATCCAATGGTGACGTTGCGAAGAGGGCGGGTGAATCTCACCAATAAGGTCTAAACCCCATTGTGAGAAAGGCCAAAGATCTCGTGCGACCTATAGCGGATGGCTAGGAGTATGTTGAAGGTTGGCATGTTGTTGACACATAACACAATGCTTAACATATTCGTAGCAGTCGTTATTAAGAGTAGGCCAATAATAGCCTAGGTGAAGGATCCGTTTGGCCATGGCAAGGCCACTAAAATGTCCACCACAAATACCATCATGGACTTGTTGGATGGTATAGGTAACCTCCACGCCGGTTAGACATCGAAGGAGGATGCCATCAAAGCCACGTTTAAAGAGGAGTCCCCCCATGACGACATAATGAGAAACACTTTTAAGAAAAGCACGTTTGCCGTTACTAGTAAGGTTAGGTGGGAGAACATAGGTTGTAAGGTAGTCGTGAAGTTGGTGATACCAGGTATCGTGCGAATTGGCAGACACATGATTTATCATACAAACATCCAGGGCTAAGTAAGATGGGGCAAAGAGTTGTTTGACCAATACACATATGTCGAGTCGGGCCGGTGAGGCAAGAATTTGTGAGGCCAAGCAAGCCATAGTATTATTGGTCCGAAAATCACGCTTGGGCGGATCTATGGATGACGAGCCAACAAAGTGTGCAGGGGATATAGCCCTCTTTGAGTCAAAGAAAGCGAAACTCGGTTTATTGCTATTCTACCAAGAATCTGTGAAAGTCTCACAATATTCGCCTTCGGGTTTGGGATCTCATCCCGTAAGGGGTGTTTCCAGATCGTGAAGAGAAATGAATGAAAGAGAGGATGAAGAAAGGGTAGGTTCGAAGGGAGAAAAGAAATGAATTCCAAAGTAGAAAGGTCGGAGGGTTTATGTTTTGGGATTGGTAGTAAAAGAGCCAAACCTACTTACATAAACGAGCAAAGCAATACTTGATGAATAAATGACAATAAAACATAAGTAAATTCAACGAACAAACACACAGAGATCTAACGTAAGAAAGATCTAATGCACATAACACATGTATTCAGCACAAAGTCTAAATATTGTATTAATGTTTTCTTTTGTTACAAAAAGCTCAAAGTCTTTTCTCCTCACTTCTATTTTTCATCTGAAAGATATTCACTCATGCCCAATACAACAAGTATTGGGGTATTTATAGAAGAAGGAGAGAAAAGAAGGCAAAAAGGAGCCAACCACTTATTTACAAAGATATTTACAAAATATCTAAAAGTCATGTTGACTTTTGACAACTTGATGGATGACATCATCCCATGGTGCAACATGGATGATGTCATCATTTGTGCCAACATACTCCGGATATTCTCAAAAAGAAAGTCGAAGAAGAGAGAGAGAAGAAGAAAGAGAAGCTATACGTGCGTCATCATCGTCTCGCGGCCGAAAGGGAGTGACTGCTTTTGCTTCTTGCTCAGTGACGAGATGTGGAATTGAGAGCGGTATTCCATGAACTTGCTGATCATGGGCCCAAGTTGATCTTGGGAAGGATCCTTGTGCCGCTCACTTGATCGCCTCACAAGTCTCCCGCTCATCTATGAGCTTCTGGGAGTTTGGAATAGTCTTTTCCACTTCAATGACGGGACCCAATGAAGTCCGACAGCCAGCGAGTTGTTGATAGACTCTGCGTCAAAAGTGACCTCTGCCCCATCCCTTGAGAAAGGATCTCCTTGAAAATTTGGATGGTTTCATCGGCTTTTCTTAAAGTGAAGGAAGGAGTAAGCAACCACTGGCGACATGTTGAGAATGATTCATTCCATTTGGTGCATCGCGTCCAGTGGCTACTTCCTTCACCTTGTCGATCTTTTCAAGGACAAATTTCAGCTGATCCACATGGTAATACAAAGTGGATGTGACTTTGTTGAGGGCCCAGGATGGCCTAAGATGCCGAACTTGACCGAGATCTTGAAGCTGAACAGTCGAACATTTGTTGAAAGGTCTCGTGCTTTGCGATCTAGCATGTTCCAACTCTTCTCGATATGGGTCCCGCTAATGCTTGGAACTCTTTATTTGCCTTGTTGATGTTCAGATACAAGTCAGAGAACTTGGCGATTACTTTTTCACTATCTTTGAGGATCTAGCTCCTCCAAGCGGAAACGGCCATACCCTGCTCACTGATCTTTGCATATTCATTAATTTTCTCTTGGCTCAGAAGCTCAGGAGTCTCGGCGGCAGTTGTGGAGGTGCACTTACCCATCTTCTGTAAGGCTTGGAGCAGATATTTATTTTGCTCTTTCAATTGCCTTTTCTCCTCTTTTGTTTCCTGAAGCTTCTTGCAGGGCGTCAACTGCAGAAAGGGCCTCTCCCTGAAGGCTTTCAGAAGACGTCCCCATTGTGACTTGGGTCACTGTATAATCTGTCAGGAGACAGATCCTTTTTATCCTTGAGGGATTGGGGTATGCGATCTCCATTACCCTCTCTCCCGAAGCACTTTGAGAGAAGCGTGTGATAGGCTTCTAATTCTTTGCCCCTTTAGATGGGATTACGGAAAAGTCCATCGGAGCGATGGGAACTTTCCTTTTATGCTGACTTAAATGCTGGGAGATCCAGGCTGGACTTATGGGAGAAGGGCCGGAAATAGAGAAGGGGGCAGCTGCAGTAGTAGAAGGGAAAAACGTGGAGACACGTGGCGGCGGCATAGAGAGAACAACCGAAGAAGTGCCCACGGGAGGAAGGGATCTCGCAGAGAGGAAGACATAGGAAGGGAAGGGAGCTCGAGAGATGAGGAAGAAATGGAGGGGGACAGATCCGCGAGGGAAGAGAAGATAGACGAAGAAGCGGGGGGAACAGTAGAAGAAGGGGGAGAGGACACGACCAAAGGGATGGTCACCTGAGTCACTCGAGGAGGGGAAGGAGGAGAAGAAGAAGGGACAGAAGGGACCTCGGTTGTTGTAGCAGTGCCGACATCCTGAGTGGATGGGCCTATTGGAACATCCTCTTCTGCTTCTTTCTCTGGAGAAGCCAGAGTTATGACCTGTTCGGGTGCCACGGAAGGAGGACTCTCAGGAGCTTCTTCTTGAGTGGTGCTGGATTCACCCTCTATGCCTTTACCCTTGCCTTTAGGCTGTTGTTTAGATCAAGAAGGTGCGTTACCCAATGGGGAGGTTGTGAAATCAACCCCGAGGTAGATTAATCCATTCATTCGGCACCAATGCTCTGTTCTGCGCAGAGTTTCCTTGACCCTCTCCTCAATTGTCTGAGGTGCCTTAGTCCTATCAATGGCAGCAAAAGGCCAATTGTCCCCATCTGTGTTATGATATACTTGATCTACTTCATCCTCAGTAGTTTGGAAGCCTTTGGGGACAATTGCTACCCCGTATTGGATGATTTCTGCCAAGGCCAAATGAGAATGGTCCTTTCTCCTGAGCTCAACCTCATGAATGACGCGTCGATGTAGATGTCCTCGATCTCGAGGGATGTGGATTGGATCGAGTTCATTTGCCTGGGGTTCATGGGTGACGAAGAGGTCTAAACCAAGATTTTGAGTTCAAACTTCGTGAGCAGAGTCCCCTTCCCACCGAGATCTAGAAAGAGGGGGAAAAAGCATGGTGGAAAATGGAAAGAATATCTCAGCGAGGTTGGGGAAAAATGAACATGATCCACCAACCAAGCAAAACCATCCAACACCCAAGCAAAACCAAAGAACACAAAAATACAAGAGTGAGGACCTCTTACCGGGATATAACGATGAAAAAATTAGAAAACGGGTCCAGGCGTGGGAAAGCGATAGAGGCAGTAATGCCCCCATTTCTCGGAAGAAAATATCACGTGATTTACATTGGTGATAATGATAAGCGTAGGCATGCATATATGGTGAGGAAGTAATAAATGTGCCACCAAATTTTCGAGTGAATTGATGGAAAGCTATTCTCGACATCAAAGCATGCATATATTTTGGCGCACCAAACCCCACTCCACATGACAACACGAGGCCCAGGTAGTCATGCGCCTTTAAACAATATAAAATTGATGTCGACACAAGAATATGTGCGCCTTTGGCGCATCGAAAAGTGATGCAACAAAGGATTGTTGACACGAAGGCGCATGCGCCCGGTACATGAAAGAAAGACTCATACATATCAAGGCACACTAAAAGTGCATTGACATCAAAAACCACGCGAAAAGGATTTAAAGGGCGCACCAAAGTTGATGTTGCATGGTTACTATGAGCTCCTCCGAAAAAGGGCCAAAGTGGCTATGTTCGGAAAACTAGATTTCCCTGAGAGGGTTTTTCAACATCCCCAGACCGAGGGATCCCGAGCGAGGATCGGAAGAAAATTTTCATATGGTTATCCAAGTAAAATTTCCTTGTCAATTTCTACGGGATAACACCGCTCTTTCGGGGACTATCCCAGAAAACTCGGGGGTAGAGAATCTCGAGATCTCATGTGCCTATCCATTGGGTAACAGTCAAAAACAAGGGCGGCGGAGGAGAACAAAGGAAACACAACAAACCCAAAACAAACACACAACAAAAACAAACACACAACTAAAGCAAACTATACAAAGAAGAGAGCAAGCTCTACTTCCTAAAGATTTTCAGATGCTGCCCGCTATAGGGAAGCGGGAGCTCGGTTCCATCTAGATATGAGAGATAGAAACTATTCTCTCCGTTGAGCTGCTTGATCTTGAAGGTCCTCTCCATAGGAATCAAACTTCCGTGCATACCTTTTGGATCTCTTTGCTTGTCCCACGTAAAGGACGAGGTCTCCCACCTGGAAATTCCTTTGCTTAGCTTTTTTATCGAATAGTCTCTTGACTTGATTCTGATGTTCGGTGATCCTGTCGACCACTCTTACTCTCTTTTCTTCAAGCTCATCAGATACATGATCCTCTTTTCAAGAGAATTTTGGAAAGTTTCATCTTCAATAGCTCGTGCCAAGCGCAGAGCAGGAAGTTCAGCAGAAATGGGAAGCTCGACATCAGTGCCATATAACACTTGAAAAGGTGACATGCCGAGAGACCTCTTGGGAGTAATGCGATCGCCCACAAAGCATCGTATAAAGACTTGTGCCACATTCGTTGATTCTCATCCACTAACTTTTGTATGATGGTCACCAAGTTCTTGTTACTGGATTCTGCCTGACCATTTCCCTGAGGGTAATAATCTGAGGCGTGAGCCAAAGTTATCCCGTATTCATAGCAAAAACTAATAACTTCTCATGAGGAGAAGTTAGAAGCATTATCAGCAATAATCTTGTTGGGAACGCCGAACCTGACAATAATATTTTCTTTAATGAAACTGCAAACAACCTCAGAAGTGGCATGTTTGACAGGTATGGCTTCCACCCACTTGGTGAAGTAATCTGTTGCCGTTAGGACATAACTATGTCCGGCACTCGATTGGGGATTGAGTGCACCAATAAAATCAATTCCCCATTGCCTGAATGGTTTGTTGACAATGACAGGCCTAAGGGGAAAAGCAGCCAACTTGGGCTTGCCGACAAACTACTTTAGGCAAGGTTCACATTTTTCTACCTAGGTATCTGCGTCTTGGAAGAGCATCGACCAATAATACAGCTCGGATGATCTTATGTCTTTATCACGGAGGAAGAGAAATGGCCTCCACAGCTGAATTATGAAAACTTTCGAGTAACTTTACTTGTTGTGGTTTGTCAACACATCGCAAAAAGACACCATCTATCCCACGTTTATAAACCGTCATCCCGATATGACATATTTAGCTGCTCGAGCTTTATAGTGCGCTTCTCCTTTGCGATTAGGTGAGTTGGGCATTCGCCAGTAGGTGAGGAAGAAAGAAATATTTGAATACCATTCATCACTAGTTGCACAAATAGGACCAGAGGCGAAGTGAATCGGGTTTTCCAGGCCGGTCTTGTGCTTCATCGGCGTAGTCGTCCCTTTCATCGTGGTTTTACAATCTTTGTTTTCAGCCATAAGCTGACATAGGCCCTTGCCTCTTACCAGCTTGGTTGGTTTAATATCCAGGTCGTACTCCTGGACCTTTGCAATCCAATTTCCTCACAAGCTTCCTAAATCTTGTTGAGTTAGAATTGATTTGGCAAATGTGTCGGACCAACACCACCGTATGAGAGTTTAGAATGTAATACCTGAAATTTTTTACTGCTTTGACAATGGCGAAGGCATGCTTTTCCAGTTGAGACATTTTTAGTTTGTGAGGCTTGAGGGGAGAGCTCATGAATGCAATCGGAGATTCAACATCCTCTCGAATTATTTTTCATCAAGATTACGGACACAGTATGCTCGAGATGCGTAACTATACATGATGAAGTCATTGGAGAAATCGGGACATACCAGAGGCAAAAGTGCGTGAGCAACGGAAGCTTTTATTTCTTCAAATGACCTTTTTCCTTCCTCGCTCCACTCCACCGGAAAGTTGGTGACCCCTTCATCATGTTCAATATGTGATGAGTCTTCTCGTAGAAGTCGGGAATAAAACACCTGAGAAAGTTCACCTTTCCGAAGAAATAATGAACACCGGTCTTACTTGTAGGCGAGTAAGGCTCAATATCCTTAACTCTTTCGGTATCTATCTTTATTCCTTCCTTGCTAACAACATGTCCCAAAGAACTTTCCTTCCGTGACTCCAAAGATAGACTTTTTTTGGGTTTAGGAAATCCCATGTTCTCGCACTGGCCAATACTTGCTCCAAATGATCACAATGATCATTTCATTGTTTTAGAGAACACAGTTAAGTCATCTAGATAAACCACAATGACCTTCCCCATCATACCTTTGAATGCAAGGTCCATGGCCCACTGAAAAGTGGCGCCAACATTGGTTAGGCCAAAAGGCATCCTGCTGTAGGCAAATGTACCCCAGGGAGTAGTGAATGCTGTTTTAAATTGATCTTCAGGTGAAACTTCAATCTGATTGTAGCCTGAAAAACCATCAAGCATGGACAACATCTCTGATCTAGTTACTGCTTGCAGAACTTGATCCATTATAGGAAGTGGGTAGTTGTCTTTCAAGGAAGCTTGATTCAAATTTCGAAAATCTACGCATATGCGTATTTCCCATTTTCTTGCGCCTGACCGGCACAATATTTGCTACCATAAGTACTTGTGATGTATAGGAAATATGATTCTCGCATCCAACATTTTCTGAATTTCGGCACTGGATAGTGCACGAGATTTTAGGATTATAATGCCTCTCGCTTACGGCGAAAGGCTTTGCGTCTTCTTTGAATGGGATGTCATCTTTGGCGTCCTTTGGCTTAAAAGACTTTAGATCGGCATAGGACCATGCCAATACATCCATTTATTTCTTGAGAGTTTGACAAACTTTCGCTTCTCTTCAGCGTTCAACATTTTCCAATGTTCACAAACCGCTGCAGTGCTCTACCGAACCTAAATTGACCGTTCGGTTTCGGGGATGAGTCGATCATCTAGCCTCTTCTTTTTCACAAAATGATCATGCATGTCGAACAACCGCTCCCGAGAAACTAGGCCCTTTGGGATTTTTATTTCCTTTGAGCTGAAAAATTCCGTCATTCCTTGAATTCATTGTCTTGATCGGTGGTGATTCACGCAAGTGGAAGTAGATCCTTCAAAGTGTAATTCTTTAAAAATTTCGCCTTCTCTAGAAAGGCAATGAGTTGATTATCATCGTTGAATACTTGCCAATGCTAAGAATTGTCAGGCACGCTCGGGCGAAAACCACCTCAATGGTGTATTTGTTTGTTTTCAAACCTGGGTGAGGAGCATGAGGGATGCTGAAACAACCAATGAATCGGCCATGTCATTTTGAGCTCTTGGAATGGATTCAATCGAAAAAGCATCAAATTCTCGATGTTGTCCCACACCGCATTACGGTAATGCCCGAGCCTATCGTTCTTCACTTGATATATTATTTTAACTTGATTCACGACTAGCTCTGCATCACCTTGCACTTTCAGATTTTTAATCCCTCTTTCCTTTGCGGCTTGCATGCCAAGTAGCAAAGATTCATACTCAGCAGTATTATTTGTGTTAAAAAACTACAACTTGAAAGAGAGAGGAATGACTTCTTCCTCGAGAGATATTAGCATGGCTCCGGTGCCACATCCACTGGTTACACAGCTGCCATCGAACTGCAAGGTCCAGATCTTATTAAGATCTCCTTCTTGAACGAGAACAACCATTTTGTCAGACTCGGTAGACAAGAAATAGTTCCCCATCCCTGATGATTCAAAAAGGATTTGAGCTTTGGGGTCCTCAGAGCTAGTAACCAAGTACTTCTTTTGTGATTCTGGCTCCAAAGTCTGCATTACACCTTTGACGGGGATTCTAGCCTTAGACCAATCCATATGAATCTCCCCACCAACTTTTGCAAAAAACTTCTTCCTGAAAAAAATTCCGTAGGCCGCTGGAATGTCGAACGAGGACGCTGCCATCTTTACTCTTTTCTTGGGAATTCGCCGCAAATGCAAATGCGCGTCTTTGATTTGACCAATTAATGGAACCTGCTTGGTTTCCAAGGAATAACATCTGCAAAAAGACTTGGTAAGGGTGAGGCCCAAAGCATGGGCGATTTTTCCGGCATGACGTTATCAGAAGCTCCGAATCAATTATGCAGTTACTCAACTTGTGACCATTGATTAGGAGGAGAGATAGAAAGGTTCTATCTTGCCTGATGCAAATGTTGAGGCAACATTTATGTGGGATTCAGGAGGAGTGGAAAGGATTCCTTTTGGGGAAACCTGATTAGATATAATAGCTTGACTTTGGATATACTTAGTCAATCTTATAAGTTGTTCGGGATTTGACTGAAGGTACTCGGCTTCAGACATTTGGATCTTGGTCTTTTTAGCATGATCTATGATATCAAATGTAGCCAAGGGTTGCGTTGGTGAAGGAATGAGTCCCTCACTTCGTGATGGTGGAGTAGGATTACTGGTCTTGATAGGAATATGAGAGGGCTGATTTGGAGGAGAGATGGGGGAAAAGATTTCCTTGTAAAAGACTTAACAGGGAGTTGAGTAGGAAGAGGATTACCTCTTTTAGCAATGGTTGGAGGTGCGTTTGACATGACCTTCTCCTTCTACACATGGGCAGCGACCTCTGCTTCTTTTCCTTGCGAGCGGGTAAAAACAACATATGATTGTCCGCTTGCATAGCCCTGGGTACCTTCTTCTTCATCAGATTCCTCCTCATCAAATTCCATATACCTAATAGTAGAGTCACCACTTGGCTCATAGACATCTTGATCATCTTTGTCACGAGAGCGTAGGTTCTTCATAATCTTGATCTTCTTCTTCAATTTCGGCCGAGAGCATTGACCGGAGGAGCCTCAGCGCCGGCCAACGGAGCGGTTGTGGGTAAGCGCGGCCTTTGTGAAATATTGTTAGAAATGAAATTCCTCCACGGAATATCCCGGTATGAGGAACTCGGGAATCTGAGGGTCAATCGCTTCTTTTCAATGCAAGCAAGTCGTTCGCCATCTTTTGAAAGGCCGGATCAGACGAAGTAGTGGGCGTAGGACCCAAAGATTTGGGCTTGGATGATTCCTTTTTCAATTCGCCAGATATTATCAAATTATCTTCTATTCGAATGGCAGCGGCCTGGGTGAGAATCAAGGTAGCCACTCGCTCTTGAAGGAGCAAGAAACTAACTTTCGAGCTCATAGCATTTACGAAGAAACACTTCTGATTTTCCGGTGTTGGAAGCATGGCAACAGGGACACGGTTGATTAATGCATTGAACCTGGTGATAAAATCACGCATGGTCTCATTGGCCTCCTTCTTCAGGTGAGTGATCCATGATAATAATGTAAATGCATCTTCTGAAGGTTTGTACCTGTCTTCAAAAGCATCCCGCAAGGTGGCCCAACTAGTAATAGATCCGGCCGGCAAATGCTGAAACCATTCAGCTGTAGGTCCTTGTAGAGTTTCCAGAAAAAGGTGAACTGACACATCCTCATGAGTTACATCTAGAATACTACATGACATGATGAATGCAGATATGTGGGAATCATGCTTTGATTTCTGCTCCCGTCGAATTTGGGAAAATTCTTTCGATTTCGTGAGGGAGTGCGTGAACAGGATGTGGTAACGCGAGAGGACCCATAGCATTTCCCAAGGTACCGCCATTTGAAAAGCCGAGAAAAGGACACGGCCGGGAGTGCGGTTCCACCGAGCAATAAAGCACTCTGAGAGGGATGTGGATGCCCCTTGCGAAAGATTCTTCCTTCGTGGAGGTGAGACACTCCTGGATGACCGGTCACCCTTAGCTTAGTGATGAGAAGCGTGCGGTATTACGCCGAAATTGTGCCTTTGAAGCGGATCGAAAGTAGGATCGGTTTCTCCATGAGCTCTCTGCTACGCGTAAAGGGTTCACTGCTAGTGTGTCTTCCCGATCTGATTTTGTAGCGCTGATTCAAAATTTCTTTTTGGTTTAGCCACTTGCTGATTTTCTGGTTTTTCTGGCAAAAACCAGCAGCATGTACTTTTCTAAATATTTAAAAACTATCCTCTTCAGAAAACCGATTGCGGTTAATGACAAATAACAACGAGGATAAAATGACAGAGAAGATTAGCAAGCTGATTTTCGGATCTAATTTTGACTTTTTCAAAGAGTTTCAAACTTTTGGTAAACAGTCAAAAAATTCAGATCTACGGCAAAATACTGATTTTTATAAAAACTCAGCGAACTAAAGGTTTCCAACTAGGCCAGATCTATGGATCTCAGAAGAAAATTTTCAATTTGGAGCACCTTTGCAAAATTTCAGATTTTTAACAAAAAGTTCAAGTTTGCAAACAGGCGGTGATTTTTCTGATTTTTCTGATTTTCTATCCTACCACCATCATAGATCTGATAGATCTGTTCGATCCCCAGCGAGTCACCAAAAACTGTTGGTCCGAAAATCTGCACTTGGGCGGATCTATGGATAGATGAGCCAACGATTGCAGGGGCATAGCCCCTCTTTGAGTCAAGCAAAGCGAAACGGTTTATTGCTATTCTACCACGAGGAATGCATGAAAGTCTCACAATATTCCACCTTCGGGGTTTGGGATCTCATCCTAGTAGGGGTGTTTCCGACTGTGAAGAGAAAGGAATGAAAGAGAGGATGAAGAAAGGGTAGGTTCTAAGGGAGAAAAGAAATGAATTCCAAAGTAGAAAGGTCGGAGGTTTATGTTTTGGGATTGGTAGTAAACAGAGCCAAACCTACTTACATAAACGAGCAAAAGCAATACGATGATGAATAAATGACAATAAAACAGTAGAAATTCAACATAATAAACACACGGATCTAACGTAAGAAAGATCTAATGCACATAACACATGTATTCAACACAAAGTCTAAATATTGTATTAATATTTTCCTTCTGTTACAAAAGCTCAAAGTCTTTTCTCCTCACTTCTATTTTTCATCTGAAAGATATTCACTCATGCCCAATACAACAAGTATTGGGGTATTTATAGAAGAAGGAGAGAAAAGAAGGCAAAAAGGAGCCAACCACTTATTTACAAAGATATTTACAAAATATCTAAAAGTCATGTTGACTTTTGACAACTTGATGGATGACATCATCCCATGGTGCAACATGGATGATGTCATCATTTGTGCCAACATACTCTAGATATTCAAAAGAAAGTCGAAGAAGAGAGAGAAGAAGAAGAAGGAGGAGAAACTATTCGTCATCATCGTCATCCTGCGGCCGAAAGGGGGTAGACTGCTGCTTTTGCTGCTGCTCAGGTGACGAGATGTGGAATTGAGAGCGGTATTCCATGAACTTGCTGATCATGGGCCCAAGTTGATCCTGGGAAGGATCCTTGTGCCGCTCACTGATCGCCTCACAAGTCTCCCGCTCATCTATGAGCTTCTCGGGAGTTTGGAATAGTCTTTCTCTGCTTCAATGAGGGACCCAATGAAGTCCCGACAGGCCAGCAGGTTGTTGATAGACTCTGCGTCAAAAGTGACCTCTGGCCCCAACCCTTGAGAAACGATCTCCTTGAAGATTTGGATGGTTTCATCGGCTTTTCTTAAAGTGAAGGAAGGAGTAAGCAACCCTGGTGACATGTTGAGAATGATTCATTCCATTTGGTGCATCGCGTCCAGGGCTGCTTCCTTCACCTTGTCGATCTTTTCAAGGACAAATTCCAGCTGATCCACCTGGTAATCAAAGTGGATGTGACTTTGTTGAGGGCCACAGGATGGCCGAAGATGCCGAACTTGACCAGATCTTCGACTGAACAGTCGAACATTTGTTGAAAGGTCTCGTGCTGCTATCTAGCATGTTCCAGCTCTTGATATGGGTCCCGCTAACGCTTGGAACTCTTTATTTGCCTTGTTGATGTTCAAATACAAGTCGAGAACTTGCGATTACTTTTTCACTATCTTTGAGGATCTAGCTCCTCCAAGCGGAAACGCCATACCCTGCTCGCTGATCTTTGCATATTCATTAATTTTCTCTTGGCTCAGAAGCTCAGGAGTCTCGGCGGCAGTTGTGGGAGGTGCACTACCCATCTTCTGTAAGGCTTGGAGAAGATATTTATTTTGCTCTTTCAATGCCTTTTCTCCTCTTTTGTTTCTGAAGCTTCTTGCAGAGGGCGTTAATCGCTGCGAAAGGGCCTCTCCTCGAAGGCTTTGAAAGATGTCCCCATTGTGACTTGGGTCACCGTGTATAATGTCTGTAGAGACAGATCCTTTTTCCTTGAGGGATTGGGGTATGCGATCTCCATTACCCTCTCTCCGAAGCACTCGAGAGAAGCGTGTGATGGGCTTACGCTTCTTTGCCCCTTTGGATGGGATTACGGAAAAGTCCATCGGAGCGATGGGAACTTTCCTTTTCTACGACTTAAATGCTTTGGGAGATCCGAGTTGGACTTATGGGAGAAGGGCCGGAAATAGAGAAGGGGCAGCTGCGGTAGAGAAGGGAAAAACGTGGAGACACGTGGTGGCGGCATAGAGAGAACAACCGAAAGAAGTGCCCACGGGAGGAAGGGATCTGCAGGAGAGGAAGACATAGGAAGGGAAGGGAGCTCGAGAGATGAGGGAAGAAATGGAGGGGGACAGATCGGCGAGGAAGAGAAATAGACGAAGAAGCGGGAGGAATAGTAAGAAGGGGAGAGGACACGACCAAAGGGATGGTCACCTTGAGTCACTCGAGGAGGGGAAGGAGGAGAAGAAGAAGGGACAGAAGGGACCTCGGTTGTTGTAGCAGTGCCGACATCCTGAGTGGATGGGCCTATTGGAACATCCTCTTCTGCTTCTTTCTCTGGAGAAGCCGAGTTATGACCTGTTCGGGTGCGGCGGAAGGAGGACTCTCAGGAGCTTCTTCTTGAGTGGTGCTGGATTCACCCTCTATGCCTTTACCCTTGCCTTTAGGCTCTTTGTTTAGATCAAGAAGGTGCATTACCCAATGGGGAGGTTGTGAAATCAACCCCGAGGTAGATTAATCCGTTCATTTGACACCAATGCTCTATTCACAGCGAGTTTCCTTGACCCTCTCCTCAATTGTCTGAGGTGCCTTAGTCCTGTCAATGGCAGAAAAAGGCCAATTGTCCCCATCTGTGTTATGATATACTTGATCTACTTCATCCTCAGTAGTTTGGAAGCCTTTGGGGACAATTGCTACCCCGTATTGGATGATTTCTGCCAAGGCCAAATGAGAATGGTCCTTTCTCCTGAGCTCAACCTCATGAATGACGTCGATGTAGATGTCCTCGATCTGGGGGATGTGGATTGGAACGAGTTCATTTTGCAGGGGTTCATGGGTGACGAAGAGGTCTAAACCAAGATTTTTTTAGTTCAACACTTCAGAGACGCAGTCCCCTTCCCACCGATCTAGAAAGAGGGGGAAAAGCATGGTGGAAAATGGAAAGAATAAGAAGTGAGTTGGGGAAAAATGAACATGATCCACCAACCAAGCAAAAGGCACTTCTCACCCAAGCAAAACCAAAGAACACAAAAATACAAGAGTGAGGACCTCTACTGTGATCTCCCGATAATATAACGATGAAAAAATGTGAAAACGGGTCCACGGCCCCCATTTCTCAAAGCGTGATCGAAAGCGATAGGCTCTTGTCTTGTGAGCTCAGTAGAAAATATCACGTGATTTACATTGGTGATAATGATAGCGTAGGCATGCCTATATATAGGTGAGGAAGTAATAAATGTGCCACCAAATTTTCGAGTGGCGCATGGAAAGCATTGTCGACATCAAAAGCATGCGCCTTTGGCGCACTAAAGCACATGACAACACGATAGTTTGACTGCAAACCCCACTCCGCTTTGCCAAGCACCACAAAAGTGATGTCGACACAAGAAATATAGTGCGCCTCTTGTTGTATCGAAAAGTGATGCAACAAAGGATTGTTGACACGAAGCGCATGCGCCCATTACATGCAAGAAAGACTCAACATATCAAGGCACACCAAAAGGTCTCCATGACACAAAAAAACGCGCCAAAGGATTTAAAGGGGGCGCACCAAAAGTTGATGTTGCATGGTTACTATGTGCCTCCAAAAAAGGGCCAAAAGTGGCTATGTTCGAAAACTAGATTTCCTGGAGAGGGATTTTGCAACATCCCCAACGCGAGGGATCCTGACGAGGATCGGAAGAAAATTTTGGTATGGTTATCATTAAAATTTCCTTGCAATTTTGACGGGATAACAAATGCTCTTTGGGGACTATCCCTGAGAAAACTCGGGGGTAGAGAATCCCAGACCTCATGTGCCTATCCATTGGGTAACAGAGTCAAAAACAAGGGCGACCGGAGGGAGAACAAAGGAAACACAACAAACCCAAAACAAACACACAACAAAAGCAAACACACAACTAAAGCAAACTGTACAAAGAAGAGAGCAAGCTCTACTTCTTAAAGATTTTTAGATGCTGCCCGCTATAAGGAAGCGGGAGCTCGGTTCCATCCAGATATGAGAGATAGAAACTATTCTCTCCGTTGAAGCTGCTTGATCTTGAAAGGTCCTCTCCATAGGAATCAAACTTCCATGTGCATACCTTTGATCTCTTTGCTTGTCCCACGAAGGACGAGGTCTCCCACTGGAAATTCCTTTGCTTAGCTTTTTATCGAATAGTCTCTTGACTTGATTCGATGTTCGGTGATCCTATCGACCACTCTTACTCTCTTTTCTTCGAGCTCTGTCAGATACATGATCCTCTTTTCAAGAGAATTTTGGAAAGTTTCATCTTCGATAGCTCGTGCCAAGCGCAGAGCAGAAGTTCAGCAGAAATGGGAAGCTCGACATCAATGCCATATAACACTTGAAAAGGTGACATACCGAGAGACCTCTTGGGAGTAATGCGATCTGCCACAAAGCATCGTATAAAGACTTGTGCCACATTCGTTGATTCTCATCCACTAACTTTTGTATGATGGTCACCAAGTTCTTGTTGCTAGATTCTGCCTGACCATTTCCCTGAGGGTAATAATTTGAGGCGTGAGCCAAAGTTATCCCGTATTCATAGAAAAACTAATAACTTCTCATGAGGAGAAGTTAGAAGCATTATCAACAATAATCTTGTTGGGAACGCATGAACCCACAATAATATTTTCTTTAATGAAACCGCAAACAACCTCGAAGTGGCATGTTTGACAGTATGGCTTCCACCCACTTGGTGAAGTAATCCGTGTCATGTAGGACATAACTATGTCCGGCACTCGATTGGGGATTGAGTGCACCAATAAAATCAATTCCCCATTGCACGAATGGTTTGTTGACGATGACAGTGTAAGGGGAAAAGCAGCCAACTTGGGCTTGTCGACAACTGCCGGCAAGGTTCACATTTTTCTACCTAGGTATCTGCGTCTTGGAAGAGCATCGACCAATAATACCAGCTCGGATGATCTTATGTCTTTGTCACGGAGGAAGAGAAATGGCCTCCACAGTGCTGAATTATGAAAAAATTGAGTAACTTTACTTGCTGTGGTTTGTCAACACATCGCAAGAAGACACCATCTATCCCACGTTTGTATAAACCGTCATCCCAGATGACATATTTAGCTGCTCCGAGCTTTATAGTGCGCTTCTCCTTTGCGATTAGGTGAGTTGGGCATTCGCCGTAGGTGAGGAAGAAAGAAATATTTGAATACCATTCATCACCAATTTGCATGACAAATAGGACCGAGAGGCGTGAATTGGGTTTTTCCAGCCCGGTCTTGTGCTTCATCGGCGTAGTCGTCCTTTTCATCGGGGTTTTCTCGAATCTTTGTTTTCAGCCATAAGTGACATAGGCCCTGCCTCTTACCAACTTGGTTGGTTTAATATCCGTGTCGTACTCTTGGACCTTTGCAATCCAATTTCCTCATGAAGCTTCCTAAATCTTGTTGAGTTAGAATTGATTTGGCAGTGTGTCGAGGACCAACACCACCGTATGAGAGTTTAGAATGTAATACCTGAAATTTTCACTTGCTTTGACAATGGCGAAGGCATGCTTTTCCAGTTGAGACATTTTTAGTTTGTGAGGCTTGAGGGAGAGCTCATGAATGCAATCGGAGATTCAACATCCTCTCGAATTATTTTTCATCAAGATTACGGACACGACATGTATGCTCGGATGCGTAACTATACATGATGAAGTCATTGGAGAAATCGGGACATACCAGGGGCCGGAGTGCGTGAAAGCGGCAAGCTTTTATTTCTTCAAATGACCTTTTTCCTTCCTCGCTCCACCGGAAAGTTGGTGACCCCTTCATCATGTTCATATGTGATGAGTCTTCTCAAAGAAAGTCGGGAATAAAACACTCGAGAAAGTTCACCTTTCAAGAAATAATGAACGCGGTCTTACTTGTAGGTAGAGTAAGGCTCAATATCCTTAACTCTTTCTGGTATCTATCTTTATTCCTTCCTTTAACAACATGTCCCAGCAACTTTCCTTTCGTGACTCCAAAGATAGACTTTTTTGGGTTTAGGGAAATCCCATGTTCTCGGCACTTGGCCAATACTTGCTCCAAATGATCACAATGATCATTTCATTGTTTAGAGAACACGGTTAAGTCATCTAGATAAACCACAATGACCTTCCCCATCATACCTTTGAATGCCAGGTCCATGGCCCACTGAAAAGTGGCGCCAGCATTGGTTAGGCCAAAAGGCATCCTGCTGTAGGCAAATGTACCCCAGGGAGTAGTGAATGCTGTTTTAAATTGATCTTCAGGTGAAACTTCAATCTGATTGTAGCCTGAAAAACCATCAAGCATGGACAGCATCTCTGATCTAGTTACTGCTTGCAGAACTTGATCCATTATAGGAAGTGGGTAGTTGTCTTTCAAGGAAGCCTGATTCAAATTTCGAAAATCTACGCATATGCGTATTTCCCGTTCTTCTTCGCAGACCGGCACAATATTTGCTACCATAATCTTTGTGATGTATAGGAAATATGATTCTCGCATCCAACATTTTTGAATTTCGGCCCGGATAGTGCACTCGAGATTTTAGGATTATAATGCCTCTCCTTACGCGAAAGGCTTTAACGTCTTCTTTCAATGGGATGTCATGCTGGACGTCTTTCGGCTTAAAAGACTTTAGATCGGCATAGGACCATGCCAATACATCCATTTATTTCTTGAGTTTGACAAACTTTTGCTTCTCTTCAGCGTTCAACATTTTCCAATGTTCACAAACTGCAGTGCTCTACCGAACCTAAATTGACCGGTTCGGTTTAAGGGGATGAGTCGTGGATCATCTAGCCTCTTCTTTTTCACAAAATGATCATGCATGTCGACAACCGCTCCGAGAGAAACTAGGCCCTTCGGGATTTTATTTCCTTTGAGCTGAAAAATTCCGTCGTTCCTTCAATTCATTGTCTTGATCGGTGACTGATTCACGTCAAGTGGAAGTAGATCCTTCAAAGTGCAATTCTTTAAAAATTTCGCCTTCTCTAGAAAGGCAATGAGTTGATTATCATCGTTGAATACTTGCCAATCTTGAGAATTGCTGCATGCACGCTCGGTGAAAAACCACCTCAATGGTGTATTTGTTTGTTTTCAAACCTCAGGGTGAGGGAGCATGAGGGATGCTGAAACAACCAATGAATCGGCCATGTCATTTTGAGCTCTTGGAATGGATTCTATCGAAAAAGCATCAAATTCCTCGATGTTGTCCCACACACCGCATTACGGTAATGCCCGAGCCTATCGTTCTTCACTTGATATATTATTTTAACTTGATTCACGACTAGCTTTGCATCACCTTGCACTTTCATTTTTAATCCCTCTTTCCTTTGCGGCTTGCATGCCAAGTAGCAAAGATTCATACTCAGCAGTATTATTTGTGTTAAAAAACTACAACTTGAAAGAGAGAGGAATGACTTCTTCCTCGGGAGATATTAGCATGGCTCCAGTGCCACATCCACTAGTTACACAGCTGCCATCGAACTGCAAGGTCCAGATCTTATTAAGATCTCCTTCTTGAACGAGAACAACCATTTTGTCAGACTCGGTAGACAAGAAATAGTTCCCCATCCCTGATGATTCAAAAAGGATTTGAGCTTTGGGGTCCTCAGAGCTAGTAACCAAGTACTTCTTTTGTGATTCTGGCTCCAAAGTCTGCATTACACCTTTGACGGGGATTCTAGCCTTAGACCAATCCATATGAATCTCCCCACCAACTTCTTAAAAAACTTCTTCCCGAAAAATTCCGTAGGTCAAGCCGGGAATGTCGGCAACGAGGACGGCCATCTTTACTCTTTTCTCTCAGAACGCCGCAAAATGCAAATCTGCGCGTCTTTGATTTGACCAATTAATGGAACTGCTTGGTTTCGAGGAATAACATCTGCGAAAAAGACTTGGTAAGGGTGAGGCCCAAAGCATGGGCGATTTTTGCCGGCATGACGTTATCGAAGCTCCGAATCAATTATGCGCTTACTCAACTTGTGACCATTGATTAGGAGGAGAGATAGAAAGGTTCTATCTTGCACGATGCAAATGTTGAGGCAACATTTATGCGGGATTCGGAGGAGTGGAAAGGATTCCTTTTGGGAAACTCGATTAGATATAACAGCTTGACTTTGACTAGTCAATCTTACAAGTGTTCGAGATTTGATCAAGGTACTCGCTTGAGACATTTGGATCTTGGTCTTTTTAGCATGATCTATGATATCAAATGTAGCCAAGGTTTGTGCTGGTGAAGGAATGAGTCCCTCACTTCGTGATGGTGGAGTAGGATTACTTGGTCTTGATAGGAATATGAGAGGGGCTGATTTGGAGGAGAGATGGGGAAAAGATTTCCTTGTAAAGACTTAACAGGGAGCCGAGTAGGAAGAGGATTACCTCTTTTAGCAATGGTTAGAGGTGCGTTTGACATGACCTTCTCATCTACACATGGGCAGCGACCTCTGCTTCTTTTCCTTGCGGAGCGGGTAAAAACAACATATGATTATCCCTTGCATAGCCACTGTGTACCTTCCTCTTCATCGATTCCTCCTCATCAAATTCCATATACCTAATAGTAGAGTCACCAGGTTGGCTCATAGACGTCTTGATCATCTTTGTCCTCGAGACGTAGGTTCTTCATAATCTTTGATCTTCTTCTTGATTTCGGCGAGCATTGGCCGGAGGAGCCTCAGCGCCCGGCCATGGAGCGATTGTGGGTAAGCGCGGCCTTTGTGAAATATTGTTAGAAATGAAATTCCTCCGCGGAATATCCCGGTATGAGGAACTGGGGGAAATCTGGGCCAACTGCTTCTTTAATGCAAGCAAGTCGTTCGCCATCTTTTGAAAGGCCGGATCGGGCGAAGTAGTGGGCGTAGGACCCAAAGATTTGGGCTTGGATGATTCCTTTTCAATTCGCGGATATTATCAAATTATCTTCTATTCGAATGGCGGTGGCACTGGGTGAGAATCAAGGTGGCCACTCGCTCTTGAAGGAGAAAGAAACTAACTTTCGAGCTCATAAGCGTTCACGAAGAAACACTTCGATTTTCCGGTGTTGGAAGCATGGCAACAGGGACACGGTTAATCAATGCATTGAACCCGTGATAAAATTGTGCATGGTATCATTGGCCTCCTTCTTCGGTGAGTGATCCATGATAATAATGTAAATGCATCTTCCGAAGGTTTGTACTGTCTTCAAAAGCATCCCGCATGAGGTGGCCCAACTAGTAATAGATCCGGTTGTAAATGCTGAAACCATTCAAGTGTAAGTCCTCAGTAGAGTTTCGAAAAAGGTGAACGACACATCCTCATGAGTTACGGCTTAATACTACATGACATGATGAATGCGAGATATGTGGGAATCATGTGCTTTGATTTCTCGCTCCTCCGTCGAATTTGGGAAAATTCTTTCGATTTCGTGAGGGAGTGCGTGAGCAGGATGTGGTAACGCGAGAGGACCCATAGCATTTCCCAAGGTACCGCCATTTGAAAAGCCGAAAAAGGACACGGGGTAGGAGTGCGGTTCCACCGAGCAAAGCCAAGGCACTACTGAGAGGGATGTGGATGCCCCTTGCGAAAGATTCTTCCTTCGTGGAGGTGAGACACTCTGGATGACCGGTCGGCCGAGCTTAGTGATGAGAAGCGTGCCGGTATTACACCGAAATTGTGCCTTTGAAGCGGATCGAAAGTAGGATCAGTTTCTCCATGAGCTCTCTGCTACGCGTAAAGGGTTCACTGCTAGTGTGTCTTCCCGATCTACGATTTTGTAGCGCCGATTCAAAATTTCTTTTTGGTTTTGTACTGTGATTTTCTCGGTTTTTCGGCAAAAACCAGCGAAAGATGTACTTTTCTAAATATTTAAAAACTATCCTCTTCAGAAAACCGATTGCGGTTAATGACAAATAACAACGAGGATAAAATGGCAGAGAAGATTAGCAAGCTGATTTTCGGATCTAATTTTGACTTTTTCAAAGAGTTTCAAACTTTTGGTAAACAGTCAAAAACTCAGATCTATGGCAAAATACTGATTTTTATAAAAACTCAAATGAACTAAAGGTTTCCAACTAGGCGGATCTATGGATCTCAGAAGAAAATTTTCAATTTGGAGCACTTTTGCAAAATTTTAGATTTTTAACAAAAAGTTCGAGATTGCAAACAGGCGGTGATTTTTCTGATTTTTTCTATTTTTCTATCCTACCACCATCATAGATCTGATAGATCTGTTCGATCCCTAAGCGAGTCACCAAAACCGTTGGTCTGAAAATGTCACTTGGGCGAGATCTATGGATAGATGAGCCAACAGTGTGCAAGGCATAGCCCCTCTTTGAGTCGTGCGAAACTGGTTTATTGCTATTCTACCAGCGGGAATCATGAAAGTCTCACAATATTCCCTTCGGGGTTTGGGATCTCATCCTAGTAGGGTGTTTCCATTGTGAAGAGAAATGAATGAAAGAGAGGATGAAGAAAGGGTAGGTTCTAAGGGAGAAAAGAAATGAATTCCAAAGCAGAAAGGTCGGAGGGTTTATGTTTTGGGATTGGTAGTAAATGAGCCAAACCTACTTACATAAACGAGCAAAGCAATACTTGATGAATAAATGACAATAAAATAGAAGTAAATTCAACGAGAACAAACACACAGATGTAACGTAAGAAAGATCTAATTCACATAACACATGTATTCAACACAAAGTCTAAATATTGTATTAATGTTTTCTTACATTCAAAAGCTCAAAGTCTTTTCTCCTCACTTCTATTTTTCATCTGAAGATATTCACTCATGCCCAATACAACAAGTATTGGGGTATTTATAGAAGAAGGAGAGAAAAAGAAGGCAAAAAGGAGCCAACCACTTATTTACAAAGATATTTACAAAATATCTAAAAGTCATGTTGACTTTTGACAACTTGATGGATGACATCATCCCATGGTGCAACATGGATGATGTCATCATTTGTGCCAACATACTCCAGATATTCTCAAAAAGAAAGTCGAAGAAGAGAGAGAGAAGAAGAAAGAGAAGCTATTCGTCATCGTCATCCTGCGGCCGAAAGGGGGTAGACTGCTTTTGCTGCTGCTCAGGTGACGAGATGTGGAATTGAGAGCGGTATTCCATGAACTTGCTGATCATGGGCCCAAGTTGATCCTGGGAAGGATCCTTGTGCCACTCACTGATCGCCTCGTAAGTCTCCCGCTCATCTATGAGCTTCTCGGGGAGTTTGGAATAGTCTTTCTCCACTTCAATATGGGACCCAATGAAGTCTCGACAGGCCAGCAGGTTGTTGATAGACTCTGCGTCAAAAGTGACCTCTGGCCCCAACCCTTGAGAAAGGATCTCCTTGAAAATTTGGATGGTTTCATCGGCTTTTCTTAAAGTGAAGGAAGGAGTAAGCAACCCTGGTGACATGTTGAGAATGATTCATTCCATTTGGTGCATCGCGTCCAGGGCTACTTCCTTCACCTTGTCGATCTTTTCAAGGACAAATTTCAGCTGATCCACATGGTAATACAAAGTGGATGTGACTTTGTTGAGGGCCCTGGGATGGCCTAAGATGCCGAACTTGACCAGATCTTCGACTGAACAGTCGAACATTTGTTGAAAGGTCTCGTGCTGCATAGTCTAGCATGTTCCAGCTCTTCCGATATGGGTCCCGCTAATGCTTGGAACTCTTTATTTGCCTTGTTGATGTTCGAGATACAAGTCGAGAACTTGCGATTACTTTTTCACTATCTTTGAGGATCTAGCTCCTCCAGCGAAACGCCATACCACTCGCCGATCTTTGCATATTCATTAATTTTCTCTTGGCCGAGAAGCTCGGGAGTCTCGCGCGATTGTGGGAGGTGCACTACCCATCTTCTGTAAGGCTTGGAGAAGATATTTATTTTGCTCTTTCAATGGCCTTTTCTCCTCTTTTGTTTCCTGAAGCTTCTTGCAGAGGGCGTCAACTGCAGAAAGGGCCTCTCCCTGAAGGCTTTCAGAAGACATCCCCATTGTGACTTGGGTCACTGTATAATCTGTTGGAGACAGATCCTTTTTATCCTTGAGGGGATTGGGGTATGCGATCTCCATTACCCTCTCCCGAAGCACTCTGAGAGAAGCGTGTGATAGGCTTCTGCTTCTTTGCCCCTTTGGATGGGATTACGGAAAAGTCCATCGGAGCGATGGGAACTTTCCTTTTCTGCTGACTTAAATGCTGGGAGATCCAGGCTGGACTTATGGGAGAAGGGCCGGAAATAGAGAAGGGGGCAGCTGCAGTAGTAGAAGGGAAAAACGTGGAGACACGTGGTGGCGGCATAGAGAGAACAGCCGAAGAAGTGCCCACGGGAGGAAGGGATACTGCAGCAGAGGAAGACATAGGAAGGGAAGGGAGCTCAGAGATGAGGGAAGAAATGGAGGGGGACAGATCGGCGAGGGAAGAGAAGATAGACGAAGAAGCGGGGGAACAGTAGAAGAAGGGGAGAGGACACGACCAAAGGGATGGTCACTGAGTCACTCGAGGAGGAAGGAGGAGGAGAAGAAGAAGGGACGAAGGGACCTCGGTTGTTGTAGCGGTGCCGACATCCTGAGTAGATGGGCCTATTGGAACATCCTCTTACTTCTTTCTCTGGAGAAGCCAGAGTTATGACCTATTCGGGTGCCACGGAAGGAGACTCTAAGGAGCTTCTTCTTGAGTGGTGCTGGATTCACCCTCTATGCCTTTACCCTTGCCTTTAGGCTGCTGTTTAGATCAAGCAGGTGCGTTACCCAATGGGGAGGTTGTGAAATCAACCCCGAGGTAGATTAATCCATTCATTTGGCACCAATGCTCTGTTCTACGCAGAGTTTCCTTGACCCTCTCCTCAATTGTCTGAGGTGCCTTGGTCCTGTCAATGGCAGCAAAAGGCCAATTGTCCCCATCTGTGTTATGATATACTTGATCTACTTCATCCTCGCAGAGTTTGAAGCCTTTGGGGACAATTCTACCCCGTATTGGATGATTTCTGCTAAGGCCAAATGAGAATGGTCCTTTCTCCTGAGCTCAACCTCATGAATGACGTCGATGTAGATGTCCTCGATCTGAGGGATGTGGATTGGAACGAGTTCATTTTGCGGGGTTCATGGGTGACGAAGAGGTCTAAACCAAGATTTTTGAGTTCAACACTTCGAGACGCAGTCCCCTTCCCACCGAGATCTAGAAAGAGGGGGAAAAAGCATGGTGGAAAATGGAAAGAATAGCAACAGTTGGGGAAAAATGAACATGATCCACCAACCAAGCAAAACCAGCCAACACCCAAGCAAAACCAAAGAACACAAAAATACAAGAGTGAGGACCTCTTACCAGGATATAACGATGAAAAAGTGCGAAAACGGGTCCACGGCGTGATCGAAAGCGACAGGGCAGGTACTGACAGGCTCAGAGAAAATATCACGTGATTTGCATTGGTGATAATGACAGCGCAGACGCGCCTATATATAGGCGAGGAAGTAATAAATGCGCCACCAACTTTTCGAGTGGTGCATGGAAAGCATTGTCGACATCAGAAAGCATGCACCTTTGGCGCACCAAAGCACCTGACAACACGAAGTTATGTGCGCCTTTGGCGCACCGAAAGTGATGTCGACACAAGAATATGTGTGCCTTTGGCGCATCGAAAAGTGGTGCAACAAAAGGATTGTTGACACGAAGGCACATGCACCTCGGCGCATGCAAGAAAGACTCAACATATCAAGGCGCACCAAAAGGTCTGTTGACACGAAAAACCACGCGCCAAAGGATTTAAAGGGGGCGCACCAAAAGTTGATGTTGCATGGTTACTATGTGCACCCAACCAAAAAGGGCCAAAAATGGCTAAGTTCGGAAAACTAGATTTCCTGGAGAGGGATTTTGCAACATTCCGAACGCGAGGGATCCCTGACGAGGGATCGAACAAACTTTTCGGTATGGTTATCAGTAAAATTGCCCTTGTCAATTTTATGGGATAACAAGTATCCACAAATTTGTTAGTTGAGCGGGACCGATTTGGATAGAATAATGAGTAAATAAGGTCAAAAGTGAATCCACGTAATGTTTGTACTTTTGAAGTTCCTCATTTTTACATTGGTAGATGCCCATAACTTGATTGAATACCAATTGAGAGTCGCCGAAAATGTTAATAGATTTTACACCTAAGTGTAACGCAACCTGGAGACCCAAAACAAGGGCCTCGTATTCCACTGTATTATTAGTGCAGGGGAAATCAAGCCGGAATGAAAGAGGCATAGGTTCAGCGTCCAGAGGAATGAGAACAACGCCGGCCCCTCCGCCGCGCTGGCATTTGGATCCATCGAAGAAGAGGGTCATTGAATACGACTCCTCACTGAGTGAAAGAGTGGCAATGAGTTCGTCAGGGAAAGTAAAATTAGTAAACTGCTCCCCAGGTAAAGGGGCTTCCGTGAGTTGGTCTGCGATAGTTTGTCCTTTGATTGATTTCTGGTGTACAAATTCAAGGTCGAGGTCGGCAAGGAGCATAATCCATCGGGCGATGTGTTGGTTTAGATGAGGTTTGGCGTACATATAATGGATGGGGTCCGCGTTGGTGATGACAAATTTTTGTGATTCAGGAGGTAATGTCAGAGTTTGGTGGCCACGAATGATAGGGCTAGGCACAACTTTTCTACATGTGTATACCTAGTCTCGTAATCCACAAGAGTACGGCTTATGTAATAAACAACTTGTTCTCGATGCTCGGAGTCACGATGTGCGAGCATGGCTCCTACAGCATGGTCGGTGGCAGAAAGGTAAAGGTAGAAAGGGCGATCGTCTTGAGGTGGGATAAGCACGGGTGGCTGCAAGAGATAGGCTTTAAGAGCCTCAAAGGCCTGGTGGCACTCTTCACTCCATTGAAAGACAATGTCCTTTTTAAGGAGATGATGGAAAGGTTGACATCGATCCAAGAGTTGTGAGATGAAATGCCGGATAGATTGGAGTTTTCCCTGCAAACTACGTAATTGTTTGAGGTTAGTAGGTGGGGGAATTTCTAGGATAGCTTTGACTTTAGCTGGATCGACCTCAATGCCACGCAAAGAGACAATAAAACCAAGGAGTTTTCCCAAAAGGACACCAAAGACACATTTCTTTGGTTGAAGACGAACACAATATTGTAACAGGTGATTGAAAATAATGGTTAAAACATCGAGATGTTCACTGTGATGTTTAGATTTCCCAAGAAGATCATCAACATAATCCTCAGGATAGTGTGCATAATGTCATGAAAAATGTAAGTCATAGCCTCGCCGATAGGTCACACACTAGCATTCTTAAGGCTGAATGGCATGACACAATAGCGAAGATTCCCAAGGAGTTATGAAGGTGGTTTTATGTTGATCGGCGGGAGCTACTAAAATTTGATTGTATCCCGAGAAGCCATCCATGAGAGAAAGCATCTCATGGCCAGCAGTGAGATCAACAAGTTGATCAATACTTGGTAGGGGAAGTCATCCTTTGGGCAAGCGAGGTTAAGGTCCTGGAAATCCATTACATATCCGAAGTCCCCCATTACTTTAGTAACAGTAGTGCAATGTTAGAAATCGATTGAGGATAGTCAATAGGTAAGATGAAGGAAACAGAAAGGAGTCGTTGAAGCTCTTCTTTGACCAAGAGGGCAATGCGTGGATGCATTTTTCTTTACGGTTTTTAACTGGTTTGGAATCGGTTTGAGGTAATGTTATGGACCGCATATGTCGATCAATTCTGGCATGTCGGCGTAGACAGCGAAAGCTTGGTTGCGGGCACGTAGGAAGGTAGTGAAGGCCGTTTGTTCTGATGCATTAAGAGATTGTCCGATCTTCACAATGTGAGGATCGTCCTCTGTGTGGATGTTGATTTCTATAGTCGACTCATTCAACATGGTTTGAGTTTCAGATGGTAAGGCGCGTTGAATATAAGAGTCATCCACACCCAGGTAAGTGAGGATGGAGTCGTCATCTTGGCACTCAACAACATTAATTGAAGGCGAGTCCTCTTCGATCATGTCTGGATACAGAAGGGGAAGAGAAGATGGGTCTTCATTATCGCGTTGATAAGTGAGAGGACCCAGGAAGATAGCATTTATGAAAAAAAAAAAAAGTTAGGAGGGATGGATTCAGGGTCTATCGATTCTGCGGGTGACGATGGCAAAATGGGTGATGATGGTTCGGAAGGGGTGACTTCATCGTCTTCCTGGATACAATGGATATGCGGTGTCTTTGGTGTAGGTGGTTCAGAGAATCCAAGATGACGATGATCTTTGTGTTTGTGTGTAGTTACAAGAATGATCATATGTCGGCCTTGTTCATAAAGACCGAAACCGAAGCCCTTCCAAGCACAACGCATCAAAAAGGTGAGGGCGAAGAGATGATTAGTTAGATATTGAAAATCAGATTGGAAGGGAACCACACCAAGGGGAGGTTCAGGGGTGACAGAGGATGTATCAACACCCCCATACGTTAGGTTGGTATGGCAATTAGGTGGTCCGTAGGAGATTACTTCCCCACACGACGGTTGTAGGTAGGATGCACATGTAACCGTCCGTACTCTGTGTGGGTATGGAAAGTGCTTACGTTATATAGGTGATACTCCCCCAAATAAAGCGTTGAAAAACATTTACTAAGGGATCTGAGGTGGGGATGTTGTCTGTGGAAAGGAAGTGGTATTTACGGCGGTTTCATTGGTTGAAGGTGTAGGTGCGATTGAGGTGGATGGTTGAGGTGTGGTCGAAGTAGATGGTTGGGTTGGATGAATGGGTATCTTGACCGTACAAGCACATCATTAGGGTGATATAACATATTACGAGGTTTTGAAGGGGGAGCATCATCTTTAACGGTGTAGGATTTCCCCTCATACTCAATTTTATGCATCTATGTAAGGTGGAGGAACGCATCCCATGCTTGGGCTCCAAGGGCGACCTAACAACATGTTGTATTGGAATTCTCCCTCAAGGACATAGAAGAGTTCAGGTAAAGTACGTGGCCCTACATGAATGTTAAGGATCACAGTGCCTAAGGTAGAAGTAATAGCATCATTGAATGAACGTAACATGGTGGGGTTGGCACACATGCAGCTAGAAGGGATATTCATTTGTTGGAAGGCTTTGGAAGAGATGATGTTTAGGCTAGCACCTCCGTCAATCATAACATGACGTACTCGGATGTCCCGGATGTAAGCTGAGATGAAAAGAGTGGGGTCAGGATCTTCTGCACCAAAGTCAACAATTTTGTCTTCGGGCCGACAGCGGCCGGTTTGTCTTTGTACAGGACGGAAGTGGTAGATTGTTTGGTGAGAGAAGCAACGTGGTTGGGTGTTAAGATGGCGGTAACGGGCAAGGTTTCGTTAGGTAAGACCTCTATCCCTTGAAGGATTTCAATGAGAGCTTGGCGATGAGATTCAGAGGTTTGAATGAGATCATACGGTGTCATTTTTACAGGTGATTGGTGAAGTTGTTTGATCATGGTTCGGTGAGCAACTCCATCAGAGACGGGGTAGGTAGGTCCATGAATAACCACTTTAGGTGGTGGTGCGATCGGGATGGTGGACGGAGAAAGAGAGGCCACAGGTGTGCTTTCTTTAGCTTTCCCATTGTTTTTCTACCCTTGAGTAGCAACACTAATCATGTTGATCTCGTGAACATGAGAGGAGGAAGACGGTAGGGATAAGTCATTGTCTTTGAGAGGTGGGGTTGTAATAATGATAGATCTTGGTGAGGAGGGGACAGGTGGTATTGGAGAGGGGATTGAAGCTAAAGGCCTCTCCCTTCGTAAGTTGTCTTTCTTAACCTTTCTATCCGAGAGAGGTGACTGACGAAGTATGGCTCTCAACGCTTTGCATCCCTCTACATCATGTCCTGGTGTGCGGTGGTAAGCGTAGATTTTAGACTCATCATAACCTATAGGTCAAGGTGTAGATGGATCATAGGGTCTAAGTGGGGGTAGGGAAATGGTCGCATTCTCCACCAACATATCAAGGATCTTGGCGTAAGATCCTTTGAGCGGGTCAAAGTCAGAGGAAGATGAGGCTATTGATTGGGTGGGTTTTGGTAATGTTTGGGTATGGTTGGTTCATACGGGTGGTGGTTTAGACAAGGGGTTTTATAATTGGATTTAACTAAACATGGCTTCTTCTTGCAGAAGTTATGTTTAGTTGGTTAGATGATGAGGCCACGATGACGTGATGGCGGAAATAACCACGAGAAAGAGGAGTGACAACAAACAAATCCTTTGATGATGGAGTTTGTTTAGGGTTGATAGGTGGACAGGATACTTGGGGTGACGGTGTTGATACACCCATGGATCTCTGTATGGGTGTAGAAGATGCAGGTCGTTTTAAAGAAAACGCAGGAGGTATGATGTATTGAGGCAAGGTGGAGGGGTGAGGTCCTAATATAGAAGGTAGGTGTGACGGCGAGGGTTTTAGTTGTGACAGAGGCATAGATTGGACTTGGGTTTTAGGGGATTGGGTTTGTCTCTTAGGTGGATGGACGGCTTTATTTTTGGATAAATCTAACCGTTTAGGTGGGTGTGTTAGGCTGGGTATTGGTGAAGTCCCAAGCATAGGGGAAGATTTGGTTAGGTTAATAGAGGTGGATGAGGTATTTAGTAGGGATGAGGGAGGTGAAGATGAGGACATAGGCATTTTGAGCTTTTGTAAACACCTCGGGTATATGGTAGAGGTGTCTGGATCGGTCATCTGCATTTGAGTAGAGCATGGTGTACTCAAATGCTCCCATAGGACTCGTCTATCTTCTGAGGGATGACAATCTTCACGTGTGAATAGGAAATTTGATATGGAAGAGAGGTGGGTTGTGATTCCGGTCCACTGTGGGTGTGATACGGGGGTAAATGAGTCACTGTATCAATGGGTGTTAAGAGGTCAACCGGTCACTGAAAAGATTTAGGCGATGAAGAACTAATAGGTAGGAGGGCATGTTTGAGGGGATCCGTCATGATTAACGAATTTGGTGATGTCGATTCGAGAGGTTTCTCTTCTAAAGATGATAGAAACAGTGGTGAGCCTTCCTCTTGTACAACAAGAGTGGTAGAAGGAGATGTTTGGGAAATAGATAAGTTAGATAACATCCGCTCACAGTCTTGCAGGGATGTGGTGTAAGAAGGCTCATCTATGAGAAGAGAACTCTGGGTGGTTAATTCCTTTATGGGTAAAGGAATGGCAAGGATTTCATCTTGTCTTGATGGTGGTGAAGGGGGTTCGGGTCCCTGCGTTAGTGAAGAGGCTTGATTCAAAATTTCCTCGATAGAAGCTTTTGGTTGGGAGTCAAAAACTGCATGGATTTCATGAACACTCTCCTCGGCTAAGATATCTTGGTTTATGTTACTGTTAGATGAGTGGTTCGGGAATGGTTTGTTAAATATTTTCAAATTCCGGTTAGCAGGGGCATTAGGATTATCGAGGGTTATATCCCCTGCATCAACCATTTCCTGCACTATATTTTTCAACATCTTGCATTTTGTGTTTGTGTCCCTTCACGCAGGTGGAAGTTACAAAATTCATTTTCTTTGTACCGGGAAGGTATAGCGCGGGTGGAATCAAACTCGGAGTGAGGTTTAACAAGAGGTAAGGTGATAGCTCCCACTTTGAACAATTTTTCCAAGATGACACCATAAGTTTCTCCCAAGGAGTGTAATTAATGGGTTCGGCTTTATACTTGTAGGTGGTTTTGGTGGGGTATTAGACGGTGCTTGGGATTTGACCATCACCACGTGTCTGAGCTCCTTTTGATTTCAAGCATTTGATGCGTGAGAATTGGTGGTGTTGGGTTTGTTGGTGGAGTCTTGGGTTCGAAATTAGGGTTTTTGTTACGCAACCACAATTTCTCTTCCTCTAAGGCTCGAATTTCTAGTTTCCGAGCCATAGTAAAGGCCTCATCAAAGGTGCGGAAAGTTTGAATTTGGAGGGTAGGAGAAATGTGCTTAGCGCGAGGCCCGTATAAATTTTTGATGAGTTCGGCTTTGAGGAAAGGCATAAGTAAGTTGGTTGATGAGGCCCCGCCATCATCCAACGAAATCTGCGATAGATTCGTCTTTGAATTGTCGGACGACATAGAGGTCGGTGATAGATACTTTCTTAGCAATATTAATGGAGAAATGATCCAAGAAAGATTGGGCTAATTGGTTAAAAGAGAAGATTGAGTGCTGGGTTAAAGCACTGTACCACTCTAAGGCGGGTCTTGATAAGGACATGGGAAAGGTGCGGAGTAGTAAGGCATCATCATGAGCAATCAGGTAGCAGACATGTCTAAATGATCGCAAGTGTTGTTGAGGATCTTCCTTACTATTAAAATGAGTAAATTTTGGTAATTCCCATTGAGGAGGATATGAATGAAGGGGGACAGAAGGATGAATAGGCTCCCGAAAAACTTGCTCGTATGTCAGGGTGCTACGGCTTCCTGAAACAGAAGCCTCCAGATTTTGCATCTTGTCCATCATTTGTTTGATGAAATCAGTGGTTGGATGAGATGATGGTGCGGTTGTTGTAAAAGGAGGAGGATTGGGCCAAGAGCCACCACTAGAAAATAGTGGGGTTAAATGTTGATAAGGTATTGAGGATGAATATGTTGAGGCGACCGAATAGGGATGTCCTATATAAGATGTTGAAGTCACCTGGATACGTGTGTGGAAATGAAAAGGTGGGCGGAGCTTGAGAAGGAAAGCTTGTGTGGATAGGTGGTAGAGAGAAAGTTATGAAAGGAGAAGTCTGTGAGAGAGACGAGGTAGGAGAAGTTGGTGGTAATGATATGTGGGGCCCCAGGTTAACCAAAGGAAAACCAATCATGCCGAGATGAACCCACTGGCCGCCGAGTTGGGAGACGGGGCTAAGGATGAAGAAGGCAAGGCGGAGTTATCAGGTGGGGAAGGAGCTAAGTGAGCAGCTATACTAATAGGCATACCAACAAGGAGTTGACCGTCGGGTGTACGGTCAGGGGCATGAGACAAATAGTATTGTACAACGCTAGGATTAGCGTCCAAAAATTTCACAAATTCCTTATCTCCTACAGGGATTTTGGGAACCTCACTGGTGTCCGTAGGATTCCCCATAGGATGTGAAGGGGGTGATTTAGGAAAGGCACGGAACATGCATGTGAAACCATGGCTGCGGCTTGTTTCCGAGTGATAACAACCATGGACAAGAGTACACAGCAGGGTTTCAATCTATCAGGATCAGAAACAGCCACAAAAGGTTGGAATTGGTAGGTTCTTTGGTTTGTCGGGAACTGTGAAAGACAATAACCGATATCGGTCAGGTGCTAACCGATGTCGGTCAGAATATAGCCGGCATCGGTAAGTTAACCGATGTCGGTAGAATAGGACCGGTGTAAGAAGCTGTAAGAAGTTGCTGATTTGGGGTTAACAATGCTTAGTATGCCTACCAAACTGTTCTGAAGTGATCACTGAAACAGTGTATGACAGAGAAACAAAACTAAAAACAAGCAAGATGCACAAGCAAATCAAGAGACTAACCCTAGGATTAGTTTTAATTATTGTGGGCTTATGCCTTAGACGCAAGATGATGTCAATCCTAAACAAAATACCTAAGGGAGATGTCAAGTTTGTTTTGGCTTATAAGGTTACCTCAATCGGGCGGAGGAATACCGCGGAAAAGGGGGGATGTTTGAGCTGTTGTGTTGATTATGATGTGATTTGGTATGTGTTGTGCAGTGAAAGTAAGATTAATTTCTTGTCAATACCGTGGATATCACCCCCACGTGTACGACCTGTTACTTAATCTATGTTCACTAGAATTGAAAACAGCAAGCAAGAATATGATGCACGTGTTTTAAAACCCAAATCGAAAATGATATTCAATGAAGCAAAGGAGATGACTTTCACTAATGCAAAGATGTGAAAGAAAGACAAACTCTTTTACCAAAATGACAAAATATTTTGTGAATATTTAGTAGAAACAAACAACAAGTATGCTCCCTATATGAAAGCAAGCAAGAAAGAAAGAAACCCGAAATGGGTCCCACCGGGCGTGCCAAAATGTTTCACACAGAATGTTTCAGTTCTTAGAATAGAGTTTCTTCTATCCTTTCATTCTCTTGAGAAACAGATAAGGGTTAGGGCTAGGAGGAATACCTGTTGAATGTTGGGAGGGTGTGCGCGTACCGTAGAAAGAGATCAGATCGATTGCGAAGAACTCCTTTTTGTCTAGGAAGGACTACCTGCAAGTAAGAATACAAGACCACCAGATTGTAGTTAGACAATAAATGAGGGAACTGCCTTGGGCCCAGGAAATATTAGACTTCCTTTTGAAGGTGGTCAGTTCCCCTCTTAATACGAATTAACACAAATTCTAACAAAGAAGTTATTGCAAAATTACAATTTAATTACCTCGTTAAAAGCAATAGAGGAAAGGTTGGTTTTGGTTTGAGTCACAGTGACCGATGCCGGTCACTGTACAACTGACTACGGTTAGACACCGGTACCGGTTGCTGATAACCGATATCGGTAGGGGCAGTGATTTAGGGGCTTTTAATGAAGGTTGGCTATGAGGTGGCTATGGTGTTTATAAGGCTGGTAAATGATTAGGGATAAGCCATGGGGTGATGGAGAAGACTCAGAGAGTATGGAGGTTGTTCTTGGGGAAATGTAAGGGTAGAGGAATGATAGTTAGATGTAGGGTGTTACCGGGTAGTAGATCTAGGAGTAGACTTATAATTACTGTGATTCAGAAGTTCAAGAAATGTTATTAAAAGAACGTACAAGACACTACTTACTAGTTTCTGATGAAGATACAGGTCCAAGGACTGTGATGGTGAAGGCAGGGCTCAGGTGGGATGATCTGGCAATCAAAGATGAGCTATCTTCTCTCCCAATGCTTGGATGAGTGTCAATGTGCTCTAGTTACTCAGTTGCGGTCTTGGGCTTGATGTCCTTCTCTGCAAACTCTTCTCTTTTCTTCACTTGTCTCTACTCTGCCAAGTGAATTCCCGATCTTTCCAATGAATTCCAGATCTTTTTTTTTGGTTGGGGGAAGTCATTTACAGGGAACCGATGGCGGTTACGTAATTGACGGCGGTCGAGTAGGAACCGATGTCGGTTAAGTCAAAGTGGGCTATTTTTAGTAAAATAGCCAACTTTCCCTCCTTTTCTCCCGAGAGATTAGTTGTGGGCTTGGTCAAGTCATTATTAGGTTGGTTTTGGTGCGGGTGAGGGGTAATTAGTCATGGGTGTGGGTGTAGACCAAGTTATAGGTATTAATTAGGTTAGTTTAGGGTTAGGGCTAGGTCATGATGAGGTGGCAAAATGAGGTGGCAGGTTTGAAAATGTGGATTTATTAATTATAAGGTAAGTAATAAATAATTGTGCAAGGTTTAGGTGGTGAGGTTAGGTTGCGAAATGAGATGCGGGGCATAGGGTTTCGGCCGGGAGGTGAGAATGCTACCTCGGCGTCGATCCTCATATATGGTCTATAAGCCATGGGTATATCCCGAACAAATCTAAATTATCGCGCACGCGATCTAGAGGAATCCTCTCGTACTCACTTGGCACTCGTGCATGCCCCGCAATCCACCTTAATCGCTCTACACCCCTCAAATCCTCTGCTATGTTCTCTGTCACCATATAGTTCCCGTAAGGCCTCCAACGGATATCCGCAATCATCACCATCTCCCATACCTGCCTATAATACTCGATGTCATCTATCACGGCCTGGGATCTCGCCTCTTTTTCTGTCTGGACCCATCATCTGAATCCCAACCTCTGCACTCCTGTCTCTCTTTCCTAGATTGGTCGGCCTATTGGTCGCACACACACAATGTGCTCATAGGCCCAACAATGTAATAAGTATGCACAATCCAGTGTCGTCCTGTGATTTCGCCTGAAGGCCCATAAACCCCTGTATAGCTCCGCCAGATATACGGGTGCCCATGCAAAAGTCACGCTCCTTTCTATCATTTCCCAAATAATACACATCAATGCTTTTGGAAATCTTCCCCCATCTGCCCTCGGTAATGCATAATACCCCACCGCTATCATTAATACCACTACCAACCTTGTTTCCTCAGGGTGTGTTGCATACATTGTACCATAAGTGAATGTCAAACCTCGTTGTGTCAAATCTCATGCAGCTGAACCAAATACTACTGTTATCGTTCCCGTGCCACGCTAGGCCCCGCTTGATACACTGGTCTTCCTGTAATTGGGAGCCTCAAAATTCTAAACACATCTTCCAACGTCACATCATCTCCCCTGTTGGTAAATAGAAGGTATTCTTTTACGATTCCACCTCTCAATCAATGCCTGCAACATAGCATGATTGCGTGTGATTCGTGAATAATAGCGATTCCACTTAACCCCACACAATTTGTCAATTCCCATTCAATCGGTGTTACATCCGCTCGGAATCATGACAACAAAGCTGACACACTATCATTCATCCTCAACCCTGCCTCTGCCTACATACATCAAATCAACAAACAAACCATTCAATAAATCAAATCCCCAAGTGTTTTTTCTCACATTCTGGAATTTCATACAGTAACCGATATCGGTTATAGATAACCGATACCGGTTGCCTAACCGATACCGGTTATCTCTAAACGATACCGGTCACTGTCAAACATATACAGCGCTTAAAAACATCCCCTACGATAATTATTTTACTCGTTTACTCCTCTCTGCACCTACAAACATATGCGAAACCCCTGCTTACCTACCCCATAACACTCACCCCATCCCAAACCCTTACCTATCACCTTTTCTTTCTCGTCTCTATCCACTTACCTTCTCTCATCCTATTCATAAAACATGCAAGAATTAAATTACAACCAAACAGTTTACCTCTTGGGACGTAGCAGCTTGAGGTGGAACCTGTCTTCCCTCTCGTCTCTGCCCGCTAGATGCTTCTCCTTGTTCAGCCATGTTCACCACCCTCTTCAATATAACTTGTCTTTCTGCCTTCTTAATCTCAGCCCACAATCACTTTACCTATCTCTTTCTTCCTTATCACTCAATTCTCCCATGCAATTACTCCGTATCGATCGTCAAACAACATCGTATTCTTGTATTTAAGTTATTGCATGCATCTAAAAATAAGAACTCAAGTTGTCTCCCAAGCTTTTCTATTTTTAGAAAAGCTTGTTTTAGCATAACCGATATCGGTTACCTAACCGGTATCGGTCATATATCTACCGGCATCGGTTAGCTAACCGATATCGGTCATATGTCTCCCTTTGCTTAAACCTAGGCCTTTTCTTCGTTTTTTGCAAATTTTTGGTGGCGCCCGTCTCTTTTCCCTGCATAACGACATCATTATCAATATTTGTCATCAAAATCCCATCAACACATATACATATCATCACAATTTCATCAACATCATCTATATACATTAAATTTCAAAAACCATCGACAAAACACATAAGACATTTTTTTACACACCATGTGGATCAAAATCATCATCTATATATATCAATGTCAAAATATACAACTTGCCCTGCATGGGGGCCTCTGTGATCTAAAAATAATACAAAGCTGGCGCGCAGGCCGCTATCCCTGTCAAAATCTCGACTCGCTCGTAGGCTGGTCTCTCATGTCAAAAATATACTCGGCTCGTAGGCCGGTATCAACTATACAACATGTACTCAGCTTGCAGGCCGGTATATACAACAAAAATGAATAAATAAATAAATCATATGTGGGCACGCAGGCCTCTATATACATATCCGGTTCGCAGACCGGTGTCTATATCCAATATCAAAAACCAATCGCCGCTCCCGGATGTCTCACTCTCTCCACCACCCTCGGCTTGTCTCCTTACATCGGTCCCCCTCTTGGCCGGCTCTCACCTCCTCCCTATAACAGACCCACCGACTATGGCTGCACCTCCCCGGATCTCTCGCTCTGAATGTCTCGGCTCAGTGCCGCATATGGTGATAGTTAGCCCCTGCACCATCGAGGACGCCCCGATAATCACACGGCCTCCGCTCACCTCCATATAGCAGCCCGTGCCACCATGGCTGCTGGGGCTGGTCCCCCGACTCCTAATAGTAGTGGCCCCTGTCCTGCCGGTACACCCTGTGCCTCAATGGGGTTGCCTGCACTGCGGTGCTTGTGCTCGTGGTGGTGCCTCGTGGCTGTACTGCCTCGCGGGCCGTGGCTTGGGCTAACCCCTCAGAGCACCCCAATCAGCTGTGCAACAGCAAGCTGCCCCTGTAATAACTGCACCTGTCCTAAGAGCCGGTCCCTCTCCGCTATAACAGCCGCCAAATCTGGCTGTGCGGGCTGTGCTCTCCTGGCTGCTCTCTCCCCTGCCCACCAAACCAAAAAGGCCCCTGTCACTCCGACATCATCCACTGTATTGTCAGCCGAGTCTCTCTGCTACCCAGTCGGGGTCAATTGGCTACGGTGTAGGCAGTGGGGCCTCTACATCATCCCTTCGTAATGTGGGAAGGGAGGTGGCTCATCCTATCACAAGCCCAACTGCCGTCGTACCCTCTCTAGGGGTATCCGCTCATACTCCTCGGGCCTTCGTCCAGCCTATCCGAAACTATACTGGATCTAGCGCATCTGTGCTCGTGCTCTCTCCTGGGCCGATGGCCTCTAGGTAGGCCTCCATATAATGTCTAGTGCGGTCAAGCCCTCCAACATATGACGATAGTAGGCCACATCCCATCCTGTGAGCACCGCTCATGGCTGGCCCACGACCCCCAACCACCTCTAAAATCCATATCTATATACAATCTGTGGCCCTGGCTGCTGGGGCAGCCCTACTGGTCGTATACAGATGATGTGCTCGTATGCCCAGCAGTGTAACAAAAATGTTGAGCAAATACCGAATCACCTCATACGGCGATAACCCCACAACTCTCTGTATAGCTGCACCAGATACACTGGTGCCCAGGCATAACATGTATGCTCCTCTACCATCTCGTGCAAAACTCCCATCAAAGCCCGTGGGAAGCGGCCTCCCTCTGAGTCCGGGAGGGCGAAGCAGGTGATACCTATCATCATCAACACGGCAAGCCGTGTCTCCTGTTGGTGTGCGCGATACATGTCGCCATAGGCAATGCTCACGCTGTGATAGGTCAACAATGGGGCTGCATCCCCGAATACATGTAGGATGTTGTCCATCGCTGTCTCCGCATCCACCTGGAACACTGCCTCACCTACGATTGGCAGTCTCAGGATGCGATATACATCCTCTAAAGTAATCGTCATCTCTCCAGTAGGGAGATGGAAGACATTGGTTTCCTGGATCCCATCTCTCGATGAGGGCAACCATCAGGCTGTGGTCCCTATCCACAGCCCTATACCGCTGGACTCCGCCGAGTCCAACCTCTCGCATGATGCCCCACTGCGCTGTGGACACATGTGGCCGCATCCGCCTCAATAGCGGGGGCATCCGATCTGCATCGTGAGCTACTGGCGTGCCTGTAAAAACAACCCACTTCATTAGGCCTACCCTTTACAATAAAGACCTACCTTAACTCTCTAGAACTATTCCATCAGAGTAGAACTATTCAATGAGCGGGCGCTAACTAAGCGAATCTCAACTCTCCATATCGTATATTACTAGTATCAAGCAAAAGGTTACGCTCTTTTATTTTACCCAAGGGTTTTGGATTAGCTCCTCCATATTGTATTTATCCGTAGATTAAGGAAAAGATAAGGGATCTTAATTTTCAGAATTATTAGTCCAATAAAAAAATATTATCATAATAGGTCTTGTTCGTGATAATTTTTTTAATGCATGATTTGGGATGACATAATATAACATTAAAAGTTATCGATAATGAAAATTTCTATGAGAAAGTTAAAATCCAAATGGAAAGTGAACTCTCATATATTATTTATGATTCATATTCTTTTAATACATTTATATCTACTACAGCTATTTTAGATAAATATATGTAAAGATGCGGAGATTTATCATTCTTGAGTTGCATATTCCACTTGTGTGACAAATCTAATATAGAACCTCAAGAATGATACCTCTCAACATATTTTATATAATGGTATCTAAGATAAGTATGGCAGTTGATATTCTCAATCTTGGATATTCATACTACAAACTATTTAAAAATATTTTAAGACTAAAAATGCAAGAATGCAATAATTTTTTTATTGATTTATGCATATAGAATAACAAAAATATACAATAATACATCTAAATTAATGAAAATAAATGAATAGAATGAGTAAATTATTAACTTTAAATACTACACAATTCAAATTATATTATTGTTATGAGTTAACAATAAAAGTTTCATTGCAATATAAAGTAATAATTATATAAGCTTGAAATATGTTTGAAAAATTCATCTTACACGTAAAAAACGGTCATATCATTGACATAATCATACTAACAATTCAAGTTAAACTAAAAAAATATATATCTAAGGGTACCCCAACATATTGTAAATTGTTTGATATATTCTTATAAAAATATACTTCTCTAGACATTTATGTTAAAAATTTCATTACACTATAAAATAAATATAATATAAGCTTGAATTTTTTTAGAAACATTATCTTTCATGTAAAAAAATTAAGTTCATATCATTCCTATAATCACACTAAAAATTCAAATCAAACTAATAATAAAGTATATTAAAGGGTGCCACTTTAGAACGTTATGTGGCTTATGTATGACGTCAACTAAAATAATGTTTCTTCCACTTAATAGGATTTACATAGATCTTTTTAAAATAGGTATATATGAAGGAAATTCATTAAAAATAAATATAAAATAAAAAGATCAATGCCAACCTCAATTAAAAATGATATCTTTTAAGTTTTTCATTGCTCTTCTCATCATTATAATTATTTAGATATTGGTTTTCTATTATGTATTTATATTTGTTATACTTAATTTTAAGTTTATAGTGGCTATTGTAAAGATGTGAATTACAAAAATTAAATCATTTTTATATGATGTTGGATTTAGTTTTTATTTTAGGGGAACAACATTAAAGTCCTCTAGTCCTCTACTGGTACTACCATTGAATAATGCCTCTCGCTCTATCAGCCCAAAGTGTGTCTTTCTATAAAACATGTCATTCCCTTGATTAGTCTCTACCTTCCTTCTCGATGGCATTTATCTACTTCTTATTGGTGGATTAAGCAAAACTATTATTTTATGGATAATAGTATGATAAAAATTGAGTGTTATAGACTAAAAGGTAGAACCCTTATAAGAAAAAAGATAAAAAATTCTAAACGTTGTAAAAATGTAAGTTCAACAATGGTCTTAACTAATCTTTGTGCTCTCACTATCTCGAAAAAATTGATTTCTAAATCAAACTCCCGTGCATCTTGGCCATCCAATTTCCACTTTCATGTTGTTCATTTTTTCCAAAGACGAGCTTCATAGTTGGATCTCGTATAACAACATGTGTTTTATTCCTCAAAATAAAGTGTCTAAACTTTTTCATAGCTTTTACCAATGCATATTCTTGTTTGTCTAATGCAGAATAATTCATTAGAACATCGTCATATTGGTACTCATTAAGTCTATGGGATGCTTTCCCATATGTTCTCTTTCTATTAGAACTACTACAATTGTATTATCATTTCCTCATTGTTTTCAATGTTCATTCTTGAAAGGTATTTTATTTCCCATTTATCTATGATCTACGATTCAAAAACATAAGACATACATGCATGCATGCATGCATACATACATACATACATACATGTTCAACTAATTTGACATGATATATTATTTATAAATTTTATGAGCACACAAGACACTCCATCTTTGTGAGGAGTAGACAGAGATGTTAGCGTTGTGATTTCTTCGCGCAATAATTCATAGAGGTATAAATTATGAATTTTTATTCTAGAGCATGTAATTCATAATATACATACATACATACATACATACATCCATCCATCCATCCACACACACACACACATGTTCAACTAATTTGACATGATATGTTATTTATAAATTTGATGAGCATACGCGAAGACACTCCATCTCTCGTGAGGAGTAGATTGCAGAGATGTTAGTGTTGTGATTTCTTGTACGCAATAACTCACTGAGCTATAAATTATGAATTTTCATTCTAGAGCATGTAATTCATAATATATGGAATTATTTTAATAATTTCCCTCATTACATAACATCATGTAGATAGTTGATGTGAATGCATTGTGTATGCAAGAGTTTTCTCGTGATTAGTAGCAGCCCTGTACATATGATTAATAGGTGTGGCGTGGTAAAATAATATTTTTATCAATAAATTTAGTTAAAATATTGTCATTAAATGTACTTAGTTATAAATGTTTAGATGCATTTGAAAATTTAATTGTTTTAATATAGTTCTAGAAGCTAATTTTAATGTTTGATTTTGTATTTTTATATGTATGTAGGGTTCAACCCATTGGTTTTCCATCGAGGGCATGGACTCCTTGAGCTCATCGTTTGGATACACTGGTTCATGATCTAGTAGCTCTCGTTGACCCTACTGAGTGTGAGATGTAAACTCAACGTGACCGATAGATTGCGGTACTTGTGCATGTACATGTAAATAGTTTTATTACCATGGTATTATACACATTGAAAAATTATACATAACATTTTGACAAAAACATTGTATGCATGTAGGTTCAACTACATTCGAGCTTTGAGTGTAAGAGGACTCATAGTCAAACCATGGAGGATCCCAAGTCATCTCACGGATCTCCATCTACATCTAAGGGAGAGCCTTCTTCAAGTAGGGAAAAGAGAGGGATACTTTTTGATGAATATAATATTGTTATCCCGTAAAATTGGCAAGGGAAATTTTACAGATAACCATACCGAAATTTTGTTCCGATCCCTCGTTAGGGATCCCTTGTGTTCGGAACGTTGCAAAATCCCTTCCCGGGAAATCCAGTTTTCCGAACTTAGCCGTTTTTGGTCTTTTTGGGCGGGCGCATATAATGACTATGCAACATCAACTTTTGATGTGCCCCCTTTAAAGCCTTTGGCGCATGCTTTCTTGTGTTAGCAGGCGTTATTGTGCACCTCTCTATGTTGAGTCTTTCCTGTGTGCGCCAAGGTGTGTGCGCCTTCTTGTCAATAGATCATTTGTTGCGCCTCTTTTGGTGCGCCAAAGGCACACATATTTCTCTCATTAACACCACTTTCTGTGCAAAGGCACATATCTTCGTGTTGACAAGCATTTTGGTGCGCCAAAGGGCACATGTTTTCTCATGTCGACACTCCTTTAAATAGCCACTAAAAAAGGTTGGTGGCGCATTTATTGCTACCTCGCCTATATATAGGTGCGTCTACGTTTGTCATTATTATGTTATCCCGTAAAATTGACAAGGACAATTTTACAGATAACCATACCGAAATTTTGTTCCGATCCCTCATCGGGATCCCTTGCGTTCGCGCATAGAATGACTATGCAACATCAACTTTTGATGCGCCCCCTTTAAAGCCTTTGGCGCATCCTTTCTTGTGTCAGCAGTCATTTTGATGCGCCTCTCTATGTTGAGGCTTCCCTGCGTGCGCCAAGGCGCATGCGCCTTCCTGTCAACATATCTTTTGTTGCGCCTCTTTCTGGTGCGCCAAAGGCACACATTTTCCTCTGTCAACACCACTTCCGGTGCACCATAGGCGCACATATCTTCATGTTGACGAGTCTTTCGGTGCGCTGTAAATCACATTGTCTTCTCAGCAATCATGTGACTATTTTCATTATTTTCTCTAACCACATGGCGCATTTATTGCTTTGCTTGCCGATTTATAGCGATTCGTCTGTGTTGTCATTGTCCCGTTCTCACGTGATTTTTTCATTTTTTATATCCGGGTTGTGGACCCGTTCTCACGCTTTTTCATCGTTTATATCCGGGTAAGTGGCCTTTTGCCCTTCGTGCGTTTTGTTTTGTGGTTTTTGGCTATTTGTGGGTGTGTTTTGGATTGAAAAGAAAGATAAAATTCATCAATTTGCTTCCTTCCCCCTATTTGTCTTTCCACATTTCCTCCTCCTCTTTCCAGATCTGCTGGTAGAGGAAGCTCTGTCCTAAAAAATAATAGCTTGGAACCCCTTTTGGTATAGCACCTCTTCATATCCCACAATGAAACTTGCAAAGAGAGCTTAGCCATATGTGGAAACCCCTCTAGAAAAATCTGAACCTAAAAGAAAAAGGAAAACTGTATTTTCCTTTGGCGCATTGGCATTCCATGCAGCATCAAAAACAGTCGCGCCCTTGGCGCACCTGTCGCCCCTGTTACACAATGAGCAGCCGCGCCAATGGCGCGCTTTCCCTGCCTGCTTCATCATAAAAAGGTGCGCCCTCATGGCGCACTTCCCTCGCATGCTGCAAATGCTTTACATGCGCCACTTGGCGCATCAAACTTGGATGCAACATAAAGATTTCCTGCGCCCTTTTGGCGCACCCAGCATCCATGTAACAGTCTCTTTCTATGCGCAAATGCAAAGCTATACAAGGCGCGTAGCGCGTCCCTCATCGCAGCAACGTTGTGTCATGCGGACCCTCCATGCGCCGCGCCAATTCCCTTAAGCGCGCAAAATGCACATGTTACATAAACCCTATATGCGCCTTTGGCGCACCGATGTTCCGTGCAACACAAAGTTTTCATGCGCCTTTTACAAAATACATCCATATGGCGCGGGCACACTTGTCCTTACATAAACACAATGCACCCGGCGGTGTCAAACCATGCATCCTTTGCGCTGATTTAACCCTACTGACACAGCTTTTCTGTGTGCCTTACCTATTTAGCTCTGCAAACTGCAATATCCATGCGCCATGCACCCCGAGGCCTTTAAATTGCTAACTCTTTCTTACATCGAAGCATTTCATGGAAAATCAAGCGGTGACACGGCTTTCTTGATTGGGTTTCACGTCTTATTCTTGCGATCAGCAATTAAGCTCGAGAAGAACATATGTCAACATCAAGCAAGAGACCCACAAATCCAAAGCAAGGCCAAGCTTACGAGAGGAAGAAATGAAATATAAGTATCGAGAGAGGGCCGAGAGGTCACTTTTGACGAAAGTCCATCAATAACCTGCATCGGGAGGGTTCCTCATAGAAGCCGAAAAAGAATATTCCAAACTCCTGAGAGAAGCTCATAGAGGAGTGGGAGACTTGCGAGGCGATCGGTGAGCAGCACAAGGATCCTTCCTAGGATCAACTAGGGCCCATGATCAGCAAGTTCATGGAATACCATGCTCAATTCCACATCTCATCACTGAAAGCGTGCAAGCAGGCGAGCTACCCCTTTCGGGCCTGCAGGATGACGATGACGAATGAATTCTTCTTCTTCTTCTTCTTCTTCTCTCTCTTCTTGACTTTCTTTTTGTAAATATCTAAGTATGTTGGCACAAATGATGACATCATCCATGTTGCACCATGGGATGATGTCATCCATCAGTTGTCAAAAGTCAACATGACTTTGAGATATTTTGTATATCCTTGTAGATATTTTGTAAATATCTTTGTAAATAGGTGGTTGGCTCCTTTTTGCCTTCTTTTCTCTCCTTCTTCTATAAATACCCCAATACTTGTTGTATTGTGCATGAGTGAATATCTTTCAGATGAAAAATAGAAGTGAGGAGAAAAGACTTTGAGCTTTTTGTAACAGAAGGAATTATTAATACAATATTTAGACTTTGTGCTGAATACATGTGTTATTTGCATTGGATCTTTCTTATGTTAGATCTGTGTGTTTTATATTGGAATTTTCTTACTTTTTATTGTCATTTATTCATCAGTATTGCTTTGCTCATTTATGCAAGTAGGTTTGGCTCTGTTTACTACCAATCCCAAAACATAAACCCTCTGACCTTTCTGCTTTGGAATTCATTTCTTTTCTTCCTTCGGACCTGCTCTTTCTTCATCCTCTCTTTCATTCCTTTCTTTTCGCAGTCGGAAACACCCTCTTTGGGATGAGATCCCAAACCCCGAAGGCGAGAATATTGTGAGACTTGCACTGAGATTCTGCTTTGGTAGAATAGCAATAAACTAGTTTCACTTTCTTTGACTCAAAGAGGGCTATGCCACTACACCTTTGTTGGCTCGTTTATCCATAGATCTGCCCAAGCGACAGATTTTCGGACCAACAGTTTTTGGCGACTCTGCTGGGGATCGAACAGATCTATCAGATCTATGATAGTGGTAGGATAGAAAATCTGAAAAAATCAGAAAAATCACTATCTGTTTGCAAACTTTAACTTTTTGTTAAAAATCCAAAATTTTGCAAAAGTGATCCAAATCAAAAATTTTCTTCTGAGATCCATAGATCTGGCCTAGTTGGAGATCTTTAGTTCGCTGAGTTTTTATAAAAATCCGTATTTTGCCGTAGATCTGAGTTTTTGACTGTTTACCAAAATTTTCAAACTCTTTGAAAAAGTCAAATTTAGATCCGAAAATCAGCTTGCTAATCTTCACTATCATTTTATCCTCACTGTTATTTGTCATTAACCGCAATCGGTTTTTAGAAGAGGATAGTTTTTAAATATTTAGAAAAGTACATGCTGCTGGTTTTTGTCAGAAAAGCCAGAAAATCAGCAAGTACAACCAAAAATAAATTTTAAATCTGCACCACAGCATTCCAGATCTGGAAGGTACGCTGGCAGGTGAGCCATTTACGCGTGGCAGGCGAGCTCGTGGAGAAGTCGATCCTACTTTCGATCGGCTTCAAAGGCACAATTTCAGTGTAGCACCGACGCGCTTTTCATCACTAAGTTCAGCTGATCGGTCAACCAGAAGCGCCTCACCCCCACGGAAGAGCCGGTTTTCACAAGGAGCCTCTACATCCCTTTGCAGTGCTTTATTGCTCAGTGGAACCGCACTCCCAGCCCGCGTTCTTTTTCCAGCTGTCCAGATGGCGGTGCCATGGGGAAATGCTATGGGTCCTCTCGCATTACCACATCCTATTCACGCGCTCCCTCACGGAAACCGAAAGAATTTTCCCAAATTCGATGGGAGCGGAAACCAAAGCACGGATTCACACATATCTACATTCATCATGTCATGCAGTATCTTGGATGTAACTCATGAAGATGTGTCGGTTCACCTTTTTCTGGAAACTCTACAAGGACCTGCAGCTGAATGGTTTCAGCATTTGCCGGCCGGATCTATTACCAGTTGGGCCACCTTGCGGGATGCTTTTGAAGACAGGTACAAGCCTTCAGAAGATGCATTTGCATTATTATCACAGATCACTCACCTGAAGAAGGAGGCCAATGAGACCATGCGCGATTTTATCGCCAGGTTCAATGCATTAATCAACCGTGTCCCTGTTGCCATGCTTCCAACACCAGAAAATCAGAAGTGTTTCTTCGTGAACGCTATGAGCTCGAAAGTAAGTTTCTTGCTCCTACAAGAACAAGTGGCTACCTTGATTCTCGCCCAGGCCACTGCCATTCGAATTGAAGATAATTTGATAATATCTGGCGAGTTGAAAAGGGAATCATCCAAGCCTAAATCTTCGGGCCCTTCGCCCACTACTTCGTCTGATCCGGCCTTTCAAAAGATGGCGAACGACTTACTTGCATTAAAGAAGCAGTTGGCCCAAGCTTCTCCCAGTTCCTCATACCGGGATATTCCACGGAGGAACTTCGTTTCCAACAATGTTCCTCAAAGGCCGCGCTTACCCAACTGCTCCACGGTTGGCGCTTGAGGCTCCTCCGGTCAATGCTCTAGCCGAAATCGAAGAAGAGGAACAAGATTATGAAGAACCTTCGTCTCAGGGCGAAGATGATCAAGATGTCGGTGAGCCGACTGGCGACTCTACTATCGGGTATATGGAATTTGATGAGGAAGAATCTGATGAAGAAGAGGGTACCCAGGGCTATGCGAGCGGACAATCATATGTTGTTTTTACCGCTCATGAGGAAAATAAAGCGAGGTCACTGCCCATGTGCAGAAGGAGAAGGTCATGTCAAACACGCCTCCAACCATTGCTAAAAGAGGTAATCCTCTTCCTACTCAGCTCCCTGTTAAGTCTTTTACAAGGAAATCTTTTCCCCCCATCTCTCCTCCAAATCAGCCCTCTCATATTCCTATCAAGACCAGTAATCCTACTCCACCATCACGAAGTGAGGGACTCATTCCTTCACCAGCACAACCCTTGGCCATTTTGATATCATAGATCATGCTAAAAACCAAGATCCAAATGTCTGAAGCCGAGTACCTTCAGTCAAATCCCGAACAACTTGTAAGATTGACCAAGTATATTCAAAGTCAAGCTGTTATATCTAATCAGGTTTCCCCAAAAGGAATCCTTTCCACTCCTCCTGAATCCCACATAAATGTTGCCTCAACATCTACATCAGGCAAGATAGAACCTTTCTATCTCTCCCTCCTAATCAATGGTCACAAGTTGAGTAACTGCATAATTGATTCCGGAGCTTCTGATAACGTCATGCCGGAAAAAGTCACCCATGCTTTGGGCCTCACCCTTACCAAGCCTTTTGGCAGATGTTATTCCTTGGAAACCAAGCAGGTTCCGTTGATTGGTCAAATCAAAGACGCGATTTGCATTTGCGGCGTTCCCAGAGAAAAGAGTAAAGATGACCGTCCTCGTTGCCGACATTCCAGCAACCTACGAATTTTGTTGGGAAGAAGTTTTTGCAGTGAAGTTGGTGGAGAGATTCATATGGACTGGTCTAAGGCTAGAATCCCCGTCAAAGGTGTAATGCAGACATTGGAGCCAGAATCACAAAAGAAGTACTTGGTTACTAACTCTGAGGACCCCAAAGCTCAAATTCTTTTTGAATCATCAGGGATGGGGAACTATTTCTTGTCTACCGAGTCTGACAAAATGGTTGTTCTCATTCAAGAAGAAGATCTTAATAAGATCTGGACTTTGCAGTTTGATGGCAGCTGCGCAACCAGTGGATGTGGCGCCGGAGCCGTGCTAATATCTCCCGAAGAGGAGATTATTCCTCTCTCTTTCAAGTTGCAGTTTTTTAATACGAATAACACTGCTGAGTATGAATCTTTGTTACTTGGCATGCATAGCAAGAGAGAGAGGGATCAAAAATCTGAAAGTGCAAGGTGATGCGAGAGCTAGTTGTGAATCAAGTTAAAAGGATTTATCAAGTGAAGAATGAAAGGCTCAGGCATTACCGTAATGCGGTGTGGGACAACATTGAAGAGTTTGATGCTTTTTCAATTGAATCCATTCCAAGAGCTCAAAATGACATGGCTGATTCATTGGCCGTTTCAGCATCCCTCATGCTCCCTCACCCAGGTTTGAAAACAAACAAATACACCATTGAGGTGGTTTTCCGCCCAAGCGTGCCAGATAATTCTCAGCATTGGCAAGTATTCAACGATGACAATCAACTCATTGCCTTTCTAGAGAAGGCGGAAAATTTTAAGGAATTACATTTTGAAGGATCCACTTCCATGTGCCGTGAATCAGTCACCGATCAAGACGATGAATCCGAAGGGAATGACGGCATATGTCAGCTCAAAGGAAATAAAATTCCAAGGGCTGGTTTCTCTGGAGCGGTTGTTCGACAGGCATGATCATTTTGTGAAAAAGAAAAGGCGAGATGATCCTGACTCATCCCCAGAAACCGAACCGGTCAATTTAGGTTCGGTAGAACATCCACAATTTGTGAACATTGGAAAATGTTGCACGCCTGAAGAGAAGCGGAAATTTGTCAAGTTGCTGAAGAAATACATGGATGTATTGGCATGGTCCTATGCCGATCTAAAGTCTTTTAAGCCAAAGGACGTCGACATGACATCCCATTGAAAGAAGAAGACGTTAAAGCCTTTCGCCGAAGCGAGAGCATTATAATCCTAAGATCTCGAGTACTATCCAGGGCTGAAATTTAGAAAATGTTGGATGCGAGAATCATTTTCCTATCCATCACGATACTTGGGTAGCAAATATTGTGCCGGTCTTGCAAAGAAGAATGGTGAAATACGCATATGCGTAGATTTTGAAATTTGAATCGAGGCTTCCTTGAAAGACAACTACCCACTTCCTATAATGGATCAAGTTCTGCAAGCGATGGCTGGATCGAGAGATGTTGTCCATGCTTGATGGTTTTTCGAGACTCTGATCAGATTGAAGTTTCACTGAAGATCAATTTAAAACAGCATTCACTACTCCTGGGGTACATTTGCCTACAATGGGATGCCTTTTGGCCTAACCATCTTGGCGCCACTTTTCGGGGCCATGGACTGGCATTCAAAGGTATGATGGGGAAGGTCATTGTGGTTTATCTGGATGACTTAACTATGTTCTCTAAACAACGAAATGATCATTGTGATCACTGGAGCAAGTATTGGCCGGATCCGAGAACATGGGATTTCCTAAACCCAAAAAGTCTGTTTTTGGAGTCACGGAAGGAAAGTTGCTAGGGCATGTTGTTAGCAAAGAAGAAGGAACAAAGATAGATGCCGAAAGAGTCAAGGCTATTCGAGCCTTACTCTTGCCTACAAGTAAGATCGGCATTCATTCTTTCTTCGGAAAGGTGAACTTTCTCGGGCGTTTTGTTCCCGACTTTCTTTGAGAAGACTCGTCATATATTGGACATGATGAAGGGTCACCAACTTTCGGATGGAGCGAGGAAGGAAAAGGTCGTTTGAAGAAATAAAAGCTTCCGTTGCTCACGCACCGTTCTGGTATGTCCCGATTTCTCCAAGGACTTTATCATGTATAGTTATGCATCTGAGCATACTGTGTCTGCAATCTTGATGCAAAAGAATTCGAGAGGATGTTGAATCTCCGATTGCGTTCATGAGCTCTCCCCTCAAGCCTCACGAACTAAAAATGTCTCAATTGGAAAAGCATGCCTTCGCCGTTGTCAAAGCAGTCAAAAATTTCAGGTATTACATTTAAATTCTCATACGGTGGTGTTGGTCCCTGACACGGCAGTCAAATCAATTCTAACTCAACAGGAGTTAGGAAGCTTGCGAGGAAATTGGATTGCAAAGGTCCAGGAGTACGACCTGGATATAAAACCAACCAAGCTGGTAAGAGGCAAGGGCCTATGTCAGCTTATGGCTGAAAACAAAGATTCAGAAAGTCCTGAGGAAAAGGATGATTGTACCAATGAAGCGCAAAGCCAGCTGGAGAAAGCCCATTCTCTGCCTCTGGTCCTATTTGTCGCAACCAGTGATGAGTGGTATTCCGATATTGCTTTCTTCCTCACCTACGGCGAATGTCCAACTCACCTAACTGCAAAGGAGAAGTGCACTATAAAGCTCAGAGCAGCGAAATATGTCATCTGGGATGACGGTTTATACAAACGCGGGATAGATGGTGTCTTCTTGCGATGTGTCGACAAGCCACAGCAGGTGAAGTTACTTGAAAGTTTTCATAATTCAGCCTGTGGAGGCCATTTCTCCTCTTCCGTGACGCACACAAGATCATCCGAGCCAGGTACTATTGGCCGACGCTTTTCAAGATATACCACCTAGGTAGCAAAGTGTGAACCTTGCTGGCGGTTAGTCGGCAAGCCCAAGTTAGCTGCTTTTCCCCTCGGGCGGTCATTGTCAACGAACCATTCGAGGCGTGGGAATTGATTTTATCGGTGCACTCAATCCCCAATCGAGTGCGGACATAGTTATGTCCTAACAATAACAGATTACTTCACCAAGTGGGTGGAAGCCATACCTGTCAAACATGCCACTTCTGAGGTTGTTTGCAGTTTTATCAAAGAAAATATCATTGTCGGGTTTGGCATTCCCAAAAGATTGTTACTGATAATGCTTCTAACTTCTCCTCACGGGAAGTTATTAGTTTTTGCTATGAATATGGGATAACTTTGGCTCACGCCTCAGATTATTACCCTCAGGGAAATGGTCAAGCAGAATCCAGTAACAAGAACTTGGTGACCATCATACGAAAACTGGTGGATGAAAATCAACGAATGTGGCACAAGTCCTTATACGACACTTTGTGGGCAGATCACATTACTCCCAAGAGGTCTCTCGGTATGTCACCTTTTCAAGTGTTATATGGCACTGATGCTGAGCTTCCCATTTCTGCTGAACTCCCTGCTCTGCGCTTGGCACGAGCTATTGAAGATGAAACTTTCCAAAATTCTCTTGAAAAGAGGATCATGTATCTAACAGAACTCGAAGAAAAGAGAGTAAGAGTGGTCGACAGGATCACCAAACATCAGAATCAAGTCAAGAGACTGTTCGATAAAAAAGCTAAGCAAAGAAATTTCCAGGTGGGGGACCTCGTCCTTCTGTGGGACAAGCGAAGAGAGCCAAAAGGCATGCACGGAAAGTTTGATTCCCTATGGAGAGGGCCTTTCAAGATCAAGCAGCTCAACGGAGAGAATAGTTTCTATCTCTCATATCTGGATGGAACCAAACTCCCGCTTCCCTATAGCGGGCAACATCTGAAAATCTTTAGGAAGTAGAGCTTGCTCTCTTCTTTGTACAGTTTGCTTTAGTTGTGTGTTTGTTTTCGTCGTGTGTTTGCTTTCTGTTTGTTGTGTGTTTCCTTTGTTCTTTCCCTCAGGTCACCCCTTGTTTTTGACTCTCCACCCAATGGATAGGCACATGAGATTTGGGATTCTCTACCCCCGAGTTTGCTCAGGGATAGTCCCCAGAAAGAGCAGGTTGTTATCCCGTAAAATTGGCAAGGGAAATTTTACAGATAACCATACTGAAATTTTGTTCCGATCCTCGTCGTTAGGATCCCTTGCGTTCGGAACGTTGCAAAATCCCTTCCCGGGAAATCTGGTTTTCCGAACTTAGTCGTTTTTGGTCTTTTTGGCCAGGCGCATAGAATGACTATGCAACATCAACTTTTGATGCGCCCCCTTTAAAGCCTTTGGCGCATGCTTTCTTGTGTCAGCAGTCGTTTTGATGCACCTCTCTATGTTGAGGCTTCCTACGTGCGCCATGCGCCTTCTGTCAACATATCTTTTGTTGCGCCTTTTTGGTGCGCCAAAGGCACACATTTTCCTCTCGTCACACACCACTTTCGGTGCGCCAAAGCGTACATATCTTCATGTTGACAAGTCTTTGGTGCACCCAAAGGGCACATGTTTCTCATGTCGATAAGCTTCTTTTGGTGCGCCCCTTTAAAAGTTGGTGGCGCATTTATTCTTTACCTCGCCTATATATAGGTGCGTGCTGTATGTCATTATCACCAGCAAAATCACGTGACTATTTTCTTATTTTCTCGACCTGTCAGCCACCTTGCCCTTTCTGCCTCATCACTTTCGATTGCTTTGTGGACCCGTTCTCACGCTTTTTCATCGTTTATATCCGGGTAAGTGGCCTCTTTCTTTTGTTTTGTTTTGTGGTTTTTGGTATTTGTGGGGTGTGTTTTGGATTGAAAAGAAAGATAAAATTCATGAATTTGCTTCCTTCCCCCTACTGTTGTCTTTCCACATTTCCTCCTCCTCTTTCCAGATCTGCTTGGTAGAGGAAGCTCATCCTAAAAATAATAGCTTGGAACCCCTTTTGGTTACCCTTTCATATCCCACAATGAAACTTGCAAAGAGCTTAGCCATATGTGGAAACCCCTCGAAAAATCAAACCTAAAAGAAAAAAAGCTGTATTTTCCTTTGGCGCATTGGCATTCCATGCGGCATCAAAAGGAATAGTCACGCCCTTGTGCACACTTGGAGCATATGTCGCCCATGTTACACAAAGAAGCGCGCCAATGGCGCGCATTCCTGCTTCATCATCAAAAAGGTGCGCCCTCATGGCGCACTTCCCTCGCATCTGCTGAAATGCTTTTTTATGCGCCCTTATCAAACTTGGATCTGACATAAAGATTTCTGTGCCCTTTTCACAATTCCATGTAACAGCCTTTCATATGCGCCAAATGCTTAAATTATAAAGAGCGCGGGCGTTTCCTCATCGCGACATCATGTTGTATGCGTCATGCGCACGCAATTTCCCTTAATGCGCGCGCACATGTTCCCCTTAAGCACTTTGCACAAATGCACATGTTACATGACAACCCTATATGCGCCACGTTTGGCGCACATGATCCATTAATAAAAAAGTTTTTCATGCGCCTTTTACAAAATACATCCATATGGCGAATCACTTGTCCTTACTGCAACACAAAAATGCAGCTGATCAATGTCCCAAGCGCCATGCGCCCTTTGGCAGATTTATCCCTCTGAACGATTTTCTGTGCGCTCTTACCTGTTTAGCTCTGCAATGTGAATATCCATGCGCCATGTGTTAGAAAAACCTTTAAATTGCTAACTCTTTCTTAAACATTTGATGGAAAATCAAATCATGACACGATTTCTTCGATTGGGTTTCACGTCTTATTCTTGCAGATCAGCAATTAGAAGTCGAGAAGAACATATGTCAACATCAAGCAAGAGACCTCAAAATCCAAAGGCAAGGCCAAGCTTACGAGAGGAAGAAATGAAATATAAATATCAGAGGGCTGAGAGGTCACTTTTCATTCAATCATCCATCAATAACTCCTGGCTGTTGTGTTTCCTTCTCATAGAAATCATCAAAAAAGATTCCAAACTCCCAGAGTTCTCTCATATCTGATGCCCAATTGGAAGACTTGCAGGTGGGGACTCGTTCTCACAATCTGGATCCTTCCCGATGGATCAACTACATGCCCATGATCACAAGTTCATAGAATATAGCTCCTTTTCATGATATATTTCAAAGATATGCGTATGCGCACCTCTCCGATGGCTGCGTGGATGATGATTCTCGGCCCACCCGGCTTCTTCTTCTTCTTCTTAGCTGTCTTGACTTTCTTTTTGTAAATATCTAAAGTATGTTGGCACTGAAGATGACATCATCCATGTTGCACCATGGGATGATGTCATCCATCAAGTGTCAAGGAAGCCACATGACTTTGATAGATATTTTGACTTTGAGATATTTTGTAAATATCTTTGTAAATAGGTGGTGTTGGCTCCTTTTTGCCTTCTTTTCTCTCCTTCTTCTATAAATACCCCAATACTTGTTGTATTGTGAATAAGGCGTGAATATCTTTCGGATGAAAAATAGAAGTAGGAGAAAAGACTTTGAGCTTTTTAAATGCTTGAAAGAATTATTAATAAATATTTAGACTTTTTGATATATGAAAATAATGAGATCTTTCGTGGAATTTTAATTTTTGGTCATATCATTAGATTTGTCTATGTGAATTTCGACCCAATTAATATAATGACACTCCAAATGAAATGTGGCAATAAAATACCATTGTCATTTATTCGATAGGAAAATCGAGCGACTCATTATGCGGAGTGGTTTGGCACGGACCCACCAATCGACAAAAAATACCTTAGTCCACAGCGAATTGCTTGGCTTCCTTTCTTCGTAATAAAGTTGAGCCTTCTTGTTCCCGAGCACCTTGTATTTTTTTGCTCGTCGAGATCGGTGGTCAAAACCAACAAACAACTCCCTTTGCCTTTTTTCGCCACGTTTCAGCATCGCTTCTGGTAGAGGAAGCGCATTGGATCCTTTGACCAAGTTTTGTTAAACCATACCATATGTGACTAGTGAACTCCTAAACATATCTAAAGCTAAAAAAAGGTATTTTTCACGTTCTCACGTCGTTGGAAATCTCTCGAGATGATCTTCTGCCTGACACCAAAGATAGGGATGTTTAGGAACGTTTTCAAAAATGATCCCCTGATCAATAGCGCACTTCCCTCACTTGCTGCAAGCACTTTCCGTGCGCCCTCTTGGCGCATCAGACTTGAGTGCAACATTGCAAATTCGTGTGCCCTTTGGCACACCCAGCATCCATGTAGCAGCCTTTTTCTATGCGCCAAGTGCAAAGCTATAAATGGTGCAGGCGCGTCCCTCATCGCAACAACATTGTGTCATGCAGACCTTCCATGCGCCGCGCCAAGTTCCCCTTCGGCGCATGAACATATGATGTTACACGCATTATTCCTGCGCCCTTTGGCGCACCATGTACCCGATGTAACATGAAAATAATCTATGCCCTTTATAAAATAAATACACATGGCGCAGCGCGCTTGTGCTTAAAAGAACAAAAAATGCACCTGCAGTGTCATGCATGCGCCATGCGCCCTTTGGCGCTGATTTAACCCTTACAACACCCTTTTCCTGTGCGCCTTATCTATTTAGCTCTGCAATCTGCAATATCCATGCGCCATGCGCCCCGAGGCCTTTAAATTGCTAACTCTTTCTTCTGTCAGCATTTCAATGGAAAATCAAGCAGCTGACATGGCTTTCTTCGATTGGGTTTCACTTCTTATTCTTGCAGATCAGCAGCTAAGTTCAGAAGAACATATGTCAACATCAAGCAAGAGACCTACCAAATCCAAAGGCAAGGCCAAGCTCACAGAAGAAGAAATGAAGTATAAGTATCAGAGGGTCAGAATGCCCGACTCCCAGGCCGAGTGTGACCTGGACATCAGAGACTCAGAGTTGGGTCATATTGATATGGAGGAATTCTAGGTTAGGACTCAGAAGGTCACAAGAAGTCCATGGATGGATAAGGCGATGGCGGTGCCACACTTTTTGCTGTGGGGAATCCCGATCAGTACGCCGTTAACAATGAATTCATGATGGTGGTTGCCGGTGCTACTAATAAAGACACAAGATGTGTCGTAAATGAGAAAGGCGAGGTCATAATTAACCTCACTGCCCACCACTTTGAGATAATACTCGGCATTCCTCATCACCGGCACTTTGTGGCCATCAGCCGAGAGGATTGTATCAAAGCCTGGGACAACAATGAAGATCAGTGCATGCAACTGATGAATGAAGTATATCTGAAGAACAAGAAAGTAGTGACCCGTTGGCCAAAATCATTCACCGCAGTGATTTTTCGGAGGAGCTCAGTGACACCATCACGTTCCTGAGCAGGGTGTTTGGGCTTCCTGATGCCCACTATTTCCACAAATGGATGCTGCGGTATTTAGAAATAATGAACAAAAATATGCCCGATCAACGCTTTGAATGGGCAGAAATTATAAGCAGCACGATATCAGAGCAGCTGCAACAATTCCCCACAATGGGGAGGTTCTACATGAATTCCTATGTTGTTTATGTTGCAGCTTCTGAAAGGGACTATCCAGCTCTGATGCGGAGTGGGGTTTGGCCCCAAGTTAGAATCTATGAATACTATCCAGAGCTAAAGCTGGAGAATAACATCCCTCAATTTACAAAGATCAATGATGCATTTTTCTATTTCATCATCTGCCTGTTGAGGCCGAATATGACTTACGGTCACACGACCAAGAGCATCGTGGTAGCCACTGAGAAATGGGGGGCCCTGTTCACCCAATTCCCCACATTCACTTATCTAAGAGTGGCTAACTTCTTGGGAGAGCCAACTAGACTGCCAAGATATGTTGGGCCCAAGTTGATTCTGCTAGAGAAATTTCAAGACACTAATCACTTATCATGAAAAGTGCCTAAAAAGAAAGAAGGGTGGAACTCCTTTCCCCCTCACGGTGGGGTAGATATACATGTCTTACTCACCACAAGGCAAAAGACATGTTTGCGGAGATGGAGCTCTTAAATCGAAACATGACTTCCCGGAAAGGCCTACCTTCGACCCAGAAATTATGCGCCAAGGGCTAAGCTCGATCCGATCCACATCCCTCGGATCGAGGATATCTACATTGACCTATATCATGAGGTGGAGCTCGGGAGGAAAGACCATTCTCGTTTGGCCTTGGCGAAAAATCATCAATATGGGGTAGCCATCGTCCCCAAAGGCTACCAAACTACCGAAGAGGAAGTGGATCAAGTATATCTTGACACGGTGGGGATGATTGGCCTTTTGCGGGTAATTGATAGGACTAAAGCACCTCGAGACAATTGAGGAGAGGGTCAAAGAAACTCTCTGCTGAAACAGAGCATTGGTGCCGAATGAACGGACTCATCTACCTCGGGTTTATTTCACAACCTCTCCATTGGGTAACGCACCTCCTAGATCAAAATAGTAGCCTAAAGGCAAAGGAAAAGGCAAGGAGGGTGAATCCAGCACCACTCAAGAGGAAGCTCCTGCAAGTCCTCCTTCCGCTGCACTTAGAACAAGTTGTAACTCTGGCTTCTCCGGAGAAAGAAGCAGAAGAAGATGTTCCAATAGGCCCATCCACTCAGGATGTCGCCACTTTGCTGCAACAACTGAAGTCCCTTCTGTCCCTTCTTCTTCTCCTCCTTCCCCTCCTCGAGTGACTCAAGCGACCATTCCTTTGGTCGTGTCCTCTCCCCCTTCTTCTACCATTCCTCCCGCTTCTTCGTCCATCTTCTCTTCTCTCGCGGACTGTCCCCCTCCATTTCTTCCCTCATCTCTGAGCTCCCTTCCCTTCCTATGTCTTCCTCTCCTGCAGTATCTCTTCCTCCCGTGAGCACTTCCTCGGCCTCCCTCTCGATGCCGCCTCCAAGTGTCTCCACGTTTTTCCCTTCTACTACTGCAGCTGCCCCTTCTCTCTGTTTGGCCCTTCTCCCATAAGTCCAACTTGGATCTCCCAAAGACTTAAGTCGGCGAGAAAAGGAAAGTTCCCATCGCTCGATGGACTTTTCCGTAATCCCATCAAAAGGGGCAAAGAAGCAGAAGCCCGTCACACGCTTCTCTCAGAGTGCTTCGGGAGAGAGGGTAATGGAGATCGCATACCCCAATCCTCTAAAGGATAAAAGGATCTGTCTCGATAGATTATACGGTGACTCAGTCATGATGGGTATGTCTTCCGAAAGCCTTCGGGAGAGGCCCTATCTGCGATTGACGCCCTGCTGCAAAGCTTGAGAAACAAAAGAAGAGAAAAGGCTATTGAAAGAAAAATAAACATCTTCCCAAGCCTTACGAAAGATGGGCGTGCACCTCCCACAATGCCCCCACCGAGACTCCTGAGCCTCGAGCCGGGATAAAATTAATGAATATGCAAAAATCGGCGAGCAGGGCATGGCAGTTTCAGCTTGGAGGAGCCAAATCCTCAAGGACAGTGAAAGAGTGATCGCCAAGTTCTCTGATTTGTATCTAAACATCAACAAGGTGAATAAAGAGCTCCAAGCGTTAGCGGGACCCATATCAGAAGAGCTGGACCATGCTAGGCTGCAGCATGAGACCTTTGACAAATGTTCAACTTTGTTGATCGAAGATCTGGTCAAGTTCGGTGTTTTCGGTCATCCCAGGGCCCTCAATAAAGTCATTTCAACCCTGGACTACTGGGTGGATCAACTAGAATTTGTCCTTGAAAAGATCGATAAGGTAAAGGAAGAAGCCCTGGACGCGATGCACCAAATGGAACAAATCGTTCTCAACATGTCACCAAGGTTGCTTACTCCTTCCTTCGCCTTAAGAAAAGTTGATGAAACCATCCAGATCTTCAAGGAGATCGTTTCACAAGGGCTGGGGCCAGAGGTCACTTTTGACGCGGAGTCCATCAATAACTTGCTGGCCTGTCGGGACTTCATCGGGTTCCTCATAGAAGCAGAGAAAGAATATTCCAAACTCCCAGAGAAGCTCATAGACGAGCGGGAGACTTGCGAGGCGATCAGTGAGTGACACAAGGATCCTTCCCAGGATCAACTAGGGCCCATGATCAGCAAGTTCATGGAATACCACGCTCAATTCCACATCTCGTCACACGAGCGGCAAAAAAAGCGAGGCTACCCCCTTTCGGCCGCGGGATGACGATGATGAATAACTTCTCTTTCTTCTTCTTCTCTCTCTTCTTCGACTTTCTTTTTTGTGAATATCTAAGTATGTTGGCACAAATGATGACATCATCCATGTTGCACCATGGGATGATGTCATCCATCAAGTTGTCAAAAGTCAACATGACTTTGAGATATTTTGTATATCCTTGTAGATATTTTGTAAATATCTTTGTAAATAGGTGGTTGGCTCCTTTTTGCCTTCTTTTCTCTCCTTCTTCTATAAATACCCCAATACTTGTTGTATTGGGCATGAGTGAATATCTTTCAGATGAAAAATAGAAGTGAGGAGAAAAGACTTTGAGCTTTTTGTAACAGAAAGAATTATTAATACAATATTTAGACTTTGTGCTGAATACGTGTGTTATTTGCATTGGATCTTTCTTACGTTAGATCTGTGTGCTTGTTCTGTTGGATCTACTTCTGTTTTATTGTCATTTATTCATCAGTATTGCTTTGCTCGTTTATGCAAGTAGGTTTGGCTCTGTTTACTACCAATCCCAAAACATAAACCCTCTGACCTTTCTGCTTTGGAATTCATTTCTTTTCTTTCTTCGGATCTGATCTTTCTCCATCCTCTCTTTCATTCCTTTCTTTTCGCAGTCGGAAACACCCTACTGGGATGAGATCCCAAACCCCCGAAGGCAGAATATTGTGAGACTTGCACAGATTCCTGCTGGTAGAATAGCAATAAACCAGTTTCACTTTGCTGACTCAAAGAGGGGCTATGCCCTGCACACTGTTGGCTCATCTATCCATAGATCTACCCAAGCGACAGATTTTCGGACCAACAGTTTTGGCGACTCTCTTTGGGGAATGAATAGATCTATCAGATCTATGATAGTGGTAGGATAGAAAATCTAAAAAATCAGAAAAATCACTATCTGTTTGCAAACTTTAACTTTTTGTCAAAAATCCAAAATTTTGCAAAAGTGACCCGAATTGAAAATTTTCTTCTGAGATCCATAGATCTAGCCTAGTTGAAGATCTTTAGTTATTGAGTTTTTATAAAATCAGTATTTTGCCGTAGATCGAGTTTTTGATTTTTACAAAAATTTCAAACTCTTTGAAAAAGTCAAATTTAGATCTGAAAATCAGCTTGCTAATCTTCACTGTCATTTTATCCTCATTGTTATTTGTCATTAACCGCAATCGGTTTTTAGAAGAGGATAGTTTTAAATATTTAGAAAAGTACATGCTTTGCTGGTTTTGTCGGAAAAGCCGAGAAAATCAGCAAGTACAACCAAAAATAAATTTTAAATCTGCTCACAACAACATTCGCAGATCTGGAAGGTACTGTTGGCGGGTGAGCCATTTACCGTGGCGGGCGAGCTCGTGGAGAAGTCGATCCTACTTTCGATCGCTTGAGAGGCACAATTTGAGTGTAACACCGCGTGCGCTTTTCAACACTAAGTTCGGTGATCGGTCGGCGAAGCGCCTCACCTCCACGGAAGAATCGGTTTTCACAAGGAGCCTCCACATCCCTTTGTAGTGCTTTATTGCTCGGTGGAACCGTGCTTCCACCCGTGTTCTTTTTCCAGCTGTCAGGATGGCGGTGCCATGGGAAATGCTATGGGTCCTCTCGCATTACCACATCCCTGTTCACGCGCTCCCTCACGGAAACCGAAAGAATTTTCCCAAATTCGATGGGGGCGAAACAAAGCACGGATTCACACATATCTTGCATTCATCATGTCATGCGGTATCTGGATGTAACTCATGAAGATGTGTCGGTTCACCTTTTACGGAAACTCTACAAGGACTGCGCTGAATGGTTTCAGCATTTGCCGGCGGATCTATTACCATTGGGCCACCTTGCGGGATGCTTTTGAAGGCAGTACAAGCCTTGAAGATGCATTTGCATTATTATCACGAGATCACTCACACGAAGAAGGAGGCCAATGAGACCATGCGCGATTTTATCACCGGGTTGATGCATTAATCAACCGTGTCCTGTTGCCATGCTTCCACACCGGAAAATCAAGTGTTTCTTCGTGAATGCTATGAGCTCGAAAGTAAGTTTCTTGCTCCTTGCGAAGAGCAGTGGCTACCTTGATTCTCACCAGGCTTTACCATTCGAATAGAAGATAATTTGATAATATCTGGCGAATTGAAAAAGGAATCATCCAAGCCTAAATCTTCGGACCCTTCTCCCACTACTTCGTCTGATCCGGTATTTCAAAAGATGGCGAATGACTTACTTGCATTAAAGAAGCAATTGGCCCAAGCTTCTCCCGAGTTCCTCATCACGGGATATTCCACGGAGGAACTTCATTTCCAACAATGTTCCTCAAAGGCCGCTTACTTACCATTGCTCCAGCGGTTGGCGCTTGAGGCTCCTCCGGTCAACGCTCTGGCTTAAATCGAAATCGAAGAAGAGGAACAAGATTATGAAGAACCTTCGTCTCAGGGTGAAGATGATCAAGACGTCGGTGAGCCAATGGAGACCCTACCAATGGGGATAAGGAAATTGGAGAGGGAGGATTTTGATGAAGGAGGGTACCCGGGGCTATATGCAAGCGGACAATCATATGCTGTTTTTACCCGCTCGCAAGAGAAAAGAAGCGAGAGTCACTTTGCCCATGTGTGCGAAGGAGAAGGCCGTGTCAAACGCGCCTCCAACCATTGCTAAAAGAGGTAATCCTCTTCCTACTCAACTCCCTGTTAAGTCTTTTACAAGGAAATCTTTTCCCCCCATCTCTCCTCCAAATCAGCCCTCTCATATTCCTATCAAGACCAGTAATCCTACTCCACCATCACGAAGTGAGGGACTCATTCCTTCACCAGCCCAACCCTTGGCCGCATTTGATATCATAGATCATGCTAAAAAGACCAAGATCCAAATGTCTGAAGCCGAGTACCTTCAGTCAAATCCCGAACAACTTGTAAGATTGACCAAGTATATTCAAAGTCAAGCTGTCATATCTAATCAGGTTTCCCCAAAAGGAATCCTTTCCACTCCTCCTGCATCCCGCATAAATGTTGCCTCAACATCTGCATCAGGCAAGATAGAGCCTTTCTATCTCTCCCTCCTAATCAATGGTCACAAGTTGAGTAACTGTAATTGATTATGGAGCTTCTGATAACGTCATGCCGGAAAAAGTCACCCATGCTTTGGGCCTCACCCTTACCAAGCCTTTTGGCAGATGTTATTCCTTGGAAACCAAGCAGGTTCCGTTGATTGGTCAAATCAAAGACGCGCAATTTGCATTTGCGGCATTCCCAGAAAAAAGAGTAAAGATGACCGTCCTCGTTGCCGACATTCCGGACCTACGGAATTTTTTGGGAAGAAGTTTTTGCGCGAAGTTGGTGGGGAAATTCATATGGGTGGTCTAAAGCTAGAATCCCCGTCAAAGGTGTAATGCAGACTTTGGAGCCAGAATCACAAAAAAAGTACTTGGTTACTAACTCTGAGGACCCCAAAGCTCAAATTCTTTTTGAATCATCAGGGATGGGGAACTATTTCTTGTCTACCAAGTCTGACAAAATGGTTGTTCTCGTCGAGAAGAAGATCTTAATAAGATCTGGACTTTGCGGTTCGATGGCAGTGCGCATGTGACCGGTGGATGTGGCGCCGGAGCCGTGCTAATATCTCCCGAGAGAAAAATTATTCCCTCTCTTTCAAGTTGCGGTTTTTCAATACAAATAATACTGCTGAGTATGAATCTTTGTTACTCGGCATGCGGCGTGAGAGAGAGAGGGATCAAAAATCTGAAAGTGCAAGGTGATGCAGAGCTAGTCGTGAATCAAGTTAAAAGAATATATCAAGTGAAGAATGAGAGGCTCAGGCACTACCGTAATGCAGTGTGGGACAACATTGAAGAGTTTGATGCTTTTTCAATAGAATCCATTCCAAGAGCTCAAAATGACATGGCTGATTCATTGGCCGTTTCAGCGTCCCTCATGCTCCCTCACCTAGGTTTGAAAACAAACAAATACACCATTGAGGTGGTTTTCCACCCAAGCGTGCCAGACAATTCTCAGCATTGGCAAGTGTTCAACGATGACAATCAACTCATTGCCTTTCTAGAGAAGGTGGAAAATTTTAAGGAATTGCACTTTGAAGGATCCACTTCCACTTGTCGTGAATCAGTCACCGATCAAGATGATGAATCCGAAGGGAACGACGGCATATGTCAGCTCAAAGGAAATAAAATTCCAAAGGGCCTGGTTTCTCTGGAACGGTTGTTCGATAGGCATGATCGTTTTGTGAAAAAGAAAAGCGAGATGATCTTGACTCATCCCCAGAAACCGAACCGGTCAATTTAGGTTCGGTAGAACACCCACAATTTGTGAACATTGGAAAATGTTGCACGTTGAAGAAGAAGCGGAAATTTGTCAAGTTGCTGAAGAAATACATGGATGTATTGGCATGGTCCTATGCCGATCTAAAGTCTTTTAAGCCAAAGGACGTCCAGCATGACATCCCGTTGAAAGAAGATGTCAAAGCCTTTCGCCAGAAGCAGAGGCATTATAATCCTAAGATCTCAGGTACTATCCAGGCTGAAATTTAGAAAATGCTGGATGCGAGAATCATTTTTCCTATCCATCACAGTACTTGGGTAGCAAATATTGTGCCAGTGCGCAAGAAGAATGGTGAAATACGCATATGCGTAGATTTTGAAATCAATCGGGCTTCCTTGAAAGACAACTACCCACTTCCTATAATGGATCAAGTTACTGCAATAGAAGCTGGATCGGAGATGTTGTCCATGCTTGATGGTTTTTCGAGGCTCTGATCAGATTGAAGTCTCACTGAAGATCAATTTAAAACAACATTCACTACTCCACAGGGTACATTTGCCTACTGACGGGATGCCTTTTGGCCTAACCAATGCTTGGCCCACTTTTCAGCGGGCCATGGACTGCATTCAAAGGTATGATGGGGAAGGTCATTGTGGTTTATCTAGATGACTTAAGCTGTGTTCTCTAAACAACGAAATGATCATTGTGATCATTTGGAGCAAGTATTGGCCGGATCTGCGAGAGCATGGGATTTCCTAAACCCGAAAAAGTCTATTTTGGAGTCACGGAAGGAAAGTTGCTAGGGCATGTTGTTAGCAAAGAAGGAATGAAGATAGATCCGAAAGAGTTAAGGCTATTGAGCCTTACTCTGCCTACTGCAAGATAGGCGTTCATTCTTTCTTCGGAAAGGTGAACTTTCTCAGGCGTTTTGTTCCCGACTTTGCTGAGAAGACTCGTCACATATTGAACATGATGAAGGGTCACCAACTTTCCGATGGAGCGAGGAAGGAAAAGGTCATTTGAAGAAATAAAAGCTTAGTTGCTCACGCACTTTGATCTGGTATGTCCCGATTTCTCCAAAGATTTTATCATGTATAGTTATGCATCTGAGCATACTGTATCTGCCATCTTGATGCAAAAGAATTCGGAGGATGTTGAATCTCCGATTGCGTTCATGAGCTCTCCCCTCAAGCCTCACGAAATAAAAATGTCTCAATTGGAAAAGCATGCCTTCGCCGTTGTCAAAGCAGTCAAAAACTTCAGGTATTACATTTTAAATTCCCATACGGTGGTGCTTGGTCCCTGACACGGCAGTCAAATCAATTCTAACTCAACAGGAGTTAGGAAGCTTGCGAGGAAATTGGATTGCAAAGGTCCAGGAGTACGACCTGGATATAAAACCAACCAAGCTGGTAAGAGGCAAGGGCCTATGTCAGCTTATGGCTGAAAACAAAGATTCAGAAAGCCTGAGGAAAAGGATGATTGTACCAATGAAGCACAAAGCCAGTGGAGAAAGCCCATTCTCTGCCTCTGGTCCTATTTGTTGCAACCAGCGATGAGTGGTATTCTGATATTGCTTTCTTCCTCACCTACGGCGAATGTCCAGCTCACCTAACTACAAAGGAGAAGCGCACTATAAAGCTCAGAGCAGCCAAATATGTCATCTGGGATGATGGTTTATACAAACGTGGGATAGATGGTGTCTTCTTGCGATGTGTCGACAAGCCACAGCAGGTGAAGTTACTTGAAAGTTTTCATAATTCAGCCTGTGGAGGCCATTTCTCCTCTTCTGTGATGGCACACAAGATCATCCGAGCCAGGTACTATTGGCCGACACTTTTCCAAGATACAACTACATGGGTAGCAAAGTGTGAACCTTGCCAGCAGTTCGTCGGCAAGCCCAAGATGGCTACTTTTCCCCTCAGGCTGGTCATTGTCAACAAACCATTCAGGCAGTGGGGAATTGATTTTATTGGTGCACTCAATCCCCAATCGAGTGCGCCGACATAATTATGTCCTATCACACAATGATTACTTCACCAAGTGGGTGGAAGCCATACCTGTCAAACATGCCACTTCTGAGGTTGTTTGCAGTTTTATCAAAGAAAATATCATTGTCAGGTTTGGCATTCCCAACAAGATTGTTGCTGATAATGCTTCTAACTTCTCCTCACGGGAAGTTATTAGTTTTTGCTATGAATATGGGATAACTTTGGCTCACGCCTCAGATTATTACCCTCGGGGTAATGGTCGGGGCGAGAATCCGATGTAACAAAAACTTGGTGACCATCATACGAAAGCTGGTGGATGAGAATCAACGAATGTGGCACAAGTCCTTATACGACGCTTTGTGGGCAGATCGCATTACTCCCAAGAGGTCTCTCGGTATGTCACCTTTTCAAGTGTTATATGGCACTGATGCCGAGCTTCCCATTTCTGCTGAAATCCTGCTCTGCGCTTGGCACGAGCTATTGAAGATGAAACTTTCCAAAATTCTCTTGAAAAGAGGATCATGTATCTGTCAGAGCTCGAAGAAAAGAGAGTAAGAGTGGTCGACAGGATCACCGAACATCAAAATCAAGTCAAGAGATTGTTCGATAAAAAAGCTAAGCAAAGAAATTTCCAGGTGGGAGACCTCGTCCTTCTATGGGACAAGCGAAGAGAGCCAAAAGGCATGCACGGAAAGTTTGATTCCCTATGGAGAGGACCTTTCAAGATCAAGCAGCTCAATGGAGAGAATAGTTTCTATCTCTCATATCTGGATGGAACCGAACTCCCGCTTCCCTATAGCGGGCAGCATCTGAAAATCTTCAGGAAGTAGAGCTTGCTCTCTTCTTTGTACAGATTTGCTTTAGTTGTGTGTTTGTTTTTGTCATGTGTTTGCTTTCTGTTTGTTGTGTGTTCCCTTTTGTTTTCCCTCCGGTCGCCCTTGTTTTTGACTCTGTTACCCAATGGATAGGCACATGAGATCTGGGATTCTCTACCCCTGAGTTTGCTCAGGGATAGTCCCCAGAAAGAGCCAGCTGTTATCCCGTAAAATTGGCAAGGGAAATTTTACAGATAACCATACCGAAAATTTTGTTCGATCCCTCGTTAGGGATCCCTTGCGTTCGGAACGTTGCAAAATCCCTTCCCGGAAATCTTAGTTTTCCGAACTTAGTCATTTTTGGTCTTTTTGGGTGGGCGCATATAATGACTATGCAACATCAACTTTTGATGCGCCCCCTTTAAACCCTTTGGCGCATGCTTTCTTGTGTTAGCAGGCATTTTGTGTGCGCCTCTCTATGTTGAGTCTTTCCTGCGTGCGCCAAGGCGCGTGCGCCTTCCTGTCAACAGATCATTTGTTGCGCCTCTTTTTGGTGCGCCAAAGGCGCACATATTCCTCTGTCAACACCACTTTTGGTGCGCAAAGGCGCACATATCTTCGTGTTGACAAGCGTTTTGGTGCGCCAAAGGGCGCATGTTTTCTCATGTCGACAGCTCTTTTGGTGCGCCACTTGAAAAGGTTGGTGGCGCATTTATTGCTACCTCACCTATATATAGGCGTCTGTCTATGTCATTATCACCAATGCAAATGACATTTTCATTATTTTCTCTGAGCTTGTCAGCCCTTTGCTGCCTGTCACTTTCGAATTGCTTTGTGGACCCCTTTCACGCATTTCTTCGTTATAAAAGCCGGGTAAGAGGTCCTCTTTCTTTTGTGCTTCATGTTTGTGGTTTTTGGCTGTTTGTGGATATGATTTGGATTGAAAAGGAATGAAATCATGAATTTTCTTTCCCCTTTGCTGCTTGTCTTTCCACATTTCCTCCTCCTCTTTCCGAGATCTGCTTTGGTAGAGGAAGCTCATCTAAAAGATGATAGCTTGAAACCCCTTTGTTTAAACCATTTTATCACCCAATGAACTTGCAAAAAGAGCTTAACCATATGTGGAAACCCCTCGAAGAAAAGAATCAAACCTTTAAAAGGAAACTATATTTTCCTTTGGCGCATTGGCATACCATGCAACATCAAAACGAGTTGCGCCCTTGGCACATCTGTCATCCTGTTACACAAAAGATAGGCCGCACCGTGTGCGCACATTTCTCGCTGCTTTACATCATAAAAAGATGCGCCCTCATGGCGCACTTCCCTCACTTGCTGCAAGCAAATGCTTTCCATGCGCCCTCTTGGCGCATCAGACTTGAGTGTAACATCATAAATTCTGCCCCTTTGGCGCACCCAGGCATCCATGTATGCAGTCTTTTTATGTGCGCGAAGTGCAAAGCTATAAAAAAGCGCGCGTCGTCCCTCATCATCTTGCAACAACATTGTGTCATGTAGACCTTCCATGCACCGCGCCAAGTTCCCCTATGGCGCATGAACATATGATGTTACACGCATTATTCGTGTGCCCTTTGGCGCATCCTGTACCCGTGTAACATGAAAATAATCTGCGCCCTTTATAAAATAAATACACATGGCGCAGGCGCACTTGTGCTTACAATGCAAAAAATGCACCTGCGGTGTCATGCGCCATGCGCCCTTTGGCGCTGATTTAACCCTTACAACACCCTTCTTCTGTGCACTTGTCTATTTAGCTCTGCAATCTGCAATATCCATGCGCCATGCATGCACCACAGAGCCTTTAAATTGCTAACTCTTTCTTACATCGGCATTTGATGGAAAATCAAGCGGTGGTGACATGGCTTTCTTCGATTGGGTTTCACTTCTTATTCTTGCGATCAGCAACTAAGTTCGAGAAGAACATATGTCAACATCAAGCAAGAGACCTACCAAATCCAAAGGCAAGGCCAAGCTCACGAGAAGAAGAAATGAAGTATAAGTATCGAGAGGTCGAAATGCCCGACTCCCGGGCCAGTGTGACCTGGACATCGAGACTCGAGTTGGGTCATATTGATATGGAGGAATTACAGGTCGGGACTCGAAAGGTCACAAGAAGTCCATGGATGGACAAGGCGATGGCGGTGCCACTGCACTTTCTTTGGGGAATCCCGATCGTGCAGTTAACAATGAATTCATGATGGTGGTTGCCGGTGCTTAATAAAGACACAAGATGTGTCGTAAATGAGAAGAGGCGAGGTCATAATTAACCTCACTTGCCCGCCACTTTGAGATAATACTCGGCATTCCTCATCACGGCACTTTGTGGCCGTCGGTAGAAGATTGTATCAAAGCACAGGATGACAATGAAGATCGGTGCATGCAGTGATGAATGAAGTCTATCGAAGAACAAAAAGTAGTGACCCGTTGGCCACAAATCATTCACCATGATGATTTTTGGAGGAGCTCGGTGACACCATCACGTTCTGAGCGGGGTGTTTGGGCTTCTGACGCCCACTATTTCCACAAATGGATCTTTGGTATTTAGAAACAATGAACAAAAATGTGCCCGATCGATCAACGCTTTGAATGGGCGAAATTATAAGCGGCACGATATCGAGAAGCAGCTGCAACAATTCCCCACAGCAGGGAGGTTCTACATGAATTCCTATGTTGTTTATGTTGCACTTAGAAAGGGACTATCCGGCTCGATGCGGAGTGGGGTTTGGCCCCAGTTAGAATCTATGAATACTATCCGAGTGAAGGCGGAGAATAGCATCCCTCGATTTACAAAGATCAATGATGCATTTTTCTATTTCATCATCTTCCTGTTGAGGCCGAATATGACTTACGGTCGCACGACCAAGAGCATCGTGGCAGCCACTGAGAAATGGGGGGCCCTGTTCACCCAATTCCCCACATTCACTTATCTAAGAGCGGCTAACTTCTTGGGAGAGCCAACTAGACTGCCAAGATATGCTGGGCCCAAGTTGATTCTGCTAGAGCTGTCAAGACAGCTAATCACTTATCATGAAAAGTGCCTAAAAAGAAAGAAGGGTGGAACTCCTTTCCCCCTCACAGTGGGTAGATATACATGTCTTACTCACCACAAGGCAAAAGACATGTTTGCAGAGCTGGAGCTACTGAATCTGAAACATGACTTCCCGGCAAGGCCTACCTTCGACCCGAGAAATTGTCTGCCAAGGGCTAAGCTCGATCCGATCCACATCCCTCAGATCGAGGATATCTACATTGACCTATATCATGAGGTGGAGCTCAGGAGGAAAGACCATTCTCGTTTGGCCTTGGCAGAAATCATCCAATATGGGGTAGCCATCATCCCCAAAGGCTACCAAACTACCGAAGAGGAAGTGGATCAAGTATATCTTGACACAGGTGGGGATGATTGGCCTTTTGCGGCAATTGATAGGACTAAAGCACCTCAGACAATTGAGGAGAGGGTCAAAGAAACTCTGCGCAGAACAGAGCATTGGTGCCGAATGAATGGACTCATCTACCTCGGGGTTGATTTCACAACCTCTCCATTGGGTAACGCACCTCCTCGATCAAAACAGTAGCCTAAAGGCAAAGGAAAAGGTAAGGAGGGTGAATCCAGCACTACTCAAGAGGAAGCTCTGCAAGTCCTCCTTCCATTGCACCCGAACAAGTTGTAACTCTGGCTTCTCCAGAGAAAGAAGCGGAAGAAGATGTTCCAATAGGCCCATCCACTCAGGATGTCGCCACTTGCTTTGCAACAACGAGGTCCCTTACTCCCTTCTTCTTCTCCTCCTTCCCCTCCTCGAGTGACTCAAGCGACCATTCCTTTGGTCGTGTCCTCTCCCCCTTCTTCTACCATTCCTCCCGCTTCTTCGTCCATCTTCTCTTCTCTCGCGGACTGTCCCCCTCCATTTCTTCCCTCATCTCTGAGCTCCCTTCCCTTCCTATGTCTTCCTCTCCTGCAGTATCTCTTCCTCCCGTGAGCACTTCTTCGGCCTCCCTCTCGATGCCGCCTCCAAGTGTCTCCACGTTTTTCCCTTCTACTACTGCAGCTGCCCCCTTCTCTGTTTCTGGCCCTTCTCCCATAAGTCCAGCCTGGATCTCCCAGCACTTAAGTCAGCAAAAAAGGAAAGTTCCCATCGCTCTGATGGACTTTTCCATAATCCCATCCAAAGGGGCAAAGAAGCAGAAGCCCGTCACACACTTCTCTCAGAGTGCTTCGGGAGAGAGGGTAATGGAGATCGCATACCCCAATCCTCTGAAGGATAAAAAGGATCTATCTCCCACAGATTATACAGTGACTCAAGTCACAATGGGGCGTCTTCGAAAGCCTTCGGGAGAGGCCCTATCTGCGTTGATGCCCCTCTGCAGAAGCTTGAAGAAACAAAAGAAGAGAAAAGGCTATTGAAAGAGCAAAATAAACATCTGCTCCAAGCCTTACAGAAGATGGGCAGTGCACCTCCCACAACTGCCGCCGAGACTCCTGAGCCTCTGAGCCAGGATAAAATTAATGAATATGCAAAAATCGGCGAGCGGGGCATGGCGATTTCAGCTTGGAGGAGCCAAATCCTCAAGGACAGGTGAAAGAGTGATCGCGAGTTCTCTGATTGTATCTAAACATCAACAAGGTGAATAAAGAGCTCCAAGCGTTAGCGGGACCCATATCGAAGAAGAGTGGACCATGCTTGGAGGCTGCGGCATGAGACCTTTGACAAATGTTTGACTATTGATCGAAGATCTAGTCAAGTTCGGCGTCTTCGGTCATCCCGGGGCCCTCATAAAGTCATTTCCACTCTGGACTACGGGTGGATCAACTGGAATTTTGTCCTTGAAAAGATCGATAAGGTAAAGGAAGAAGCCACGGGCGCGATGCACCAAATGGAACAAATCGTTCTCAACATGTCACGGGGTTGCTTACTCCTTCCTTCGCCTTAAGAAAAGTTGATGAAACCATCCGGATCTTGAGGAGATCGTTTCACATGAGTTGGGGCGAGAGGTCACTTTGGCGTGAGTCCATCAATAACTTTCTTGGCTTTGTCGGGACTTCATCGGGTTCCTCATAGAAGCGAGAGAAAGAATATTCCAAACTCCCGAGAAGCTCATAGATGAGCGGGAGACTTGCGAGGTGATCGGTGGCGACACAGGATCCTTCCCGGGATCAACTAGGGCCCATGATCAGCAAGTTCATGGAATACCGCGCTCAATTCCACATCTCGTCACTGAGCAGCGGAAAAGCAGGCTACCCCCTTTCGGCCGCAGGATGACGACGATGAATAACTTCTCTTTCTTCTTCTTCTCTCTCTTCTTCGACTTTCTTTTTGTGAATATCTAGAGTATGTTGGCACAAATGATGACATCATCCATGTTGCACCATGGGATGATGTCATCCATCAAGTTGTCAAAAGTCAACATGACTTTGAGATATTTTGTATATCCTTGTAGATATTTTGTAAATATCTTTGTAAATAGGTGGTTGGCTCCTTTTTGCCTTCTTTTCTCTCCTTCTTCTATAAATACCCCAATACTTGTTGTATTGGGCATGAGTGAATATCTTTCAGATGAAAAATAGAAGTGAGGAGAAAAGACTTTGAGCTTTTTGTAACAGAAAGAATTATTAATACAATATTTAGACTTTGTGCTGAATACGTGTGTTATTTGCATTGGATCTTTCTTACGTTAGATCTGTGTGCTTGTTCTGTTGGATCTACTTCTATTTTATTGTCATTTATTCATCAGTATTGCTTTGCTCGTTTATGCAAGTAGGTTTGGCTCTGTTTACTACCAATCCCAAAACATAAACCCTCTGACCTTTCTACTTTGGAATTCATTTCTTTTCTTTCTTCGGATCTGATCTTTCTCCATCCTCTCATTCCTTTCATTGCTCAAAGAGACAAGCAATGAGTTTGCTCTATGCCATTCACACTGTTGGCTCGTTATTCATTGATCTATCTAAGCTTGATGATTTTCAGCCAACAAATATATATATACATATACGCCTTATGACATTTATTTTGTATGCCTATGTACATGGAAATGTATACATATGTTCAATATTGTATGTATGCCATATATATGGCATTGAATTGGCATTATATGACCTATGAACACATATTTGTATTTATTGCATTAATATTTGGAACTCAATATGTTTTTATGGTCTTATGGATATTTTACATTTATTGGTGTTGTATATACTAGCATTTTCGTTGTCTTATAACCTTTCGTGTGTTAGTAACACATAAATAATATGCATTCAAATATTTGGTAATCAAGTCATACTTTAAGTTAAATAAATATCTATATAACATTTAAAAAGTTCTTTGTAAATGTTAGGTGATGCCTAGACTGACATGTCAGGTGTCCTGGAAAATGCTAAGTAAGGATTTGTTCTGGTGCACAACAATCTTGGTCCTTCTCGGCTACATCAGTCATGCATAGTCCCTTAAGAGCCATGAGAGAAAAATATGTCATAACTTTGATGAGTGATTTCTTGAGCTTTATGTCATCTTAAAATGTCTCATATGGACCTACATCTCTGATTGAGACCCTCTATGAAATTCAGTTGAAGTTTTCCCAAATTAATTTGGATTTCTTACTTTCCCAATGAATGTAAAGGTACTTGAATATTCCAATTCGATTCGGTGTAAGGCTACAAAATGTGATATTTGGAAAACAAGCTCGTGGCACTAAACAGATTGTGCCGACATGTTGGGGTGACTTTGTAAACACTAGGTGAGGCTTTGTTTTGGTGCCCAAAAATATCAGTCCTTCCCAACTAAAATGGTCGGGTGTAGTCCCTTAATATCCTTGAGAGAAAAATAGGCTATAACTTTGACAAGTGATTTCTCATTCTTCGTAGCACCTTTAAAGGTATCCTTTGGACCTACACCTCCACTTTGATACCCTCCACGAAATTATACCACGATTTTACATAGCTCAATTCATTTTTCTCGTCATCCCATTGAATACAAAGGTGCCAAAAATTCTATTTGGTTTAGTGTAAGGATACCAAATATTATATTTTGTAAATAGAAGCTCGTGGCACCAAACGGATCATCTTTAACACGTTGGGTGGCATGGTACACATCAACGAGTTAATGTTTTTGGTTTACAAGAAACATGTTAAGAATAGATTTTTCATACAATTTAGGTGGTGAAATGAGAATTTGTGTTTATTATTTGTTTCCAAGATTTATGTTGTAACTTAGATGTTGGATTTTAAGCCAACTTCACACACTCGTGAAATTTTCTACATTTTTCAAGTAAAAAAGTTGTCACAACCAAAATATGCATGCCCAATCAGGCCTTTAAATTCTCTCAGCTTCTATTATCTTTGAGAAAAAGGAATTATATACTAATAGCTCCAATCACGTGAATGTGGAAGTTGTTTTGGCACCACTAACCTACATAAGAATGTTAGTAAGCAATTAAATTGAATTTTAAAACCTACAAACTTTAAAAAAAATCATTAAAGTTTATTCAAATTAAATTTATGTAGATGTATATATATAGTATTAAGTGAACATACCTTGGAAATTCAATCCAATGAACCACAAGGATCAACTCTACTCTTCACAAGATCTAGAAATTTTTATGATTTCTCACAAACCTTCCACAGATATTCTTGTTTGTTGGCCTACCTTAATACTTGTTCAAATAAATATTGGTTGCAAGAACCAAATGTGAATAGTGAAGTATATTCTAATGTATTTCATATTCTTCAAACAACCAAGCAATTGTTTTTGATTGGATATCAACGAAGCCAAGATTCAAGTGAATATCATTGACCCGTGGGATACTCAAAGTTTTCACCATTAATGAGTGGAGATGTCAATTTCTATTTTCCCTCTACACAATGAGACAAGAACTAGTTTTCTCCTCTTCATTAAATTATGTTGCAATACATGCAAAAGCATGCCTTGCATCACAAATTAAAACTCAAGTAATATTTAAAATACATGAAGATATTATCATTTAATAATGTATAAATTTATATAAAGACATGTATGTACCTTGTTACACTAGATTAGAGACGTGGTCAAAGTCGTGTGATGTTGTCATATGATATGAAGACACAAGATGTAATGCTCACGGAAATTGATATGTGTCAAGCGAAATTAGAGGTTAGAAGTCCATTCATCCACCCACTCTGTGACTCACATTAATTTTACAAAAATCAATGCATACCGTATAAAAATGCTATACACCTGGTATGAATAATGCAAAAACTTGCATTTGAACTATGGAATGAGTGTATATCACTTGACCATGTAATTGTCATATAATATTCATATCTTGCTAAATTGTGTTCCTTTATCAACCAGAAATATCTAAAAATTGTTGAGCTCTCTTGAGATTCATGGCCCATGTTCTTGTTACACCAATCAACAATTCTTTCTAAACCAATAAATTTAGTACCATCTTTGAAATTTAATTCTTCTCTTAAGAGGGATATTTTTACACATGCTCCTGTACCATCATGCTCTCCTTTCCCATGTCCCGCCTCAATAAAAATCCAAATATTTTGTACACCTAGTGTCATGTGCATCCTTCTTAGCCAATAAAACATTTGTGCACTCTTAAATTGTGATGTGTAATTATCTGAACAAATGTAATGTTGATTGAAAATAATATTCCTCTTAGCCAACTTCACATAAAACAACTGAATACACCCTTTCACATATTCTATAGAATATGTTCGATCATCACCGATGTAGAAATTCCACTCTCTTAATATTTTCTAATCTTTCTCATTGCTTTCTGGAGAGTGCATGAATGCTATATGCACAAAATAACAACTTGGACTGAGTTATAATATTGTGACTGAACCTCCATTTTTGGCTTTAATGAGTAATTCTCTACAAAGTTAACTATTGAAACAACATTCCCAAGTGCTAAGAATAGGTTTGTGATGAGGTGTCTAGGTGAGGTGGTGGGGTGAGGTGTCTAGGTGAGGTGGAAATTAGTTTTAATTAAGGTAATTAAATAATGAATATTGTGAGCATGGGCATTAATTTAATTATGGGTAATTAAATTAATATACATGTGGGGTAAAGGGGAGTGTGACCTAAATTTGGTGTCTACATTTTTCCCTTTTTGTCGCATAGCTTGTATTGGTAAAAGATGCTAACAAAAACAAGAAGTGATTGCCCCATGTGTGGGTGAAGGTGATCCCCTCAAACTAGGCATTGATGAGGTGTAATATGGAATCGGTGAGTGGGTTGATAAATGTGTAGTTGGTGGAAGTGAAGGTAGGTGGGGAAGGGTAGTGGTCAACTTGGGTAATAGGTAATAGGCCAGGGTCCAAAATTAGGTAATGGGTAATGGAAATCAAACACACACATATGTATAGATTGCAATGTGGTACCATGGTGAAGAGCTTGCAAACTCTACATCATCCAAGTTCGATAGGTTTATCGAAACAAAGGTGAAGTGTTCAGGTATTCAAGGTATAGGATATGGTCCAGAACACAACATAGGTCAGGTGTGCAGGAACATTTAGGTATGTTTCTTTCAGTACACGAAAGGTTTGGGTCAGGATAAATGGTATGACAATAGGCAAGGTATGGTTATTAGGCTAAAACAACATAGGTAACAATATCACAAGGTATAACGAGTACATAATGTCAATGGTCACACCAAGGAGGTCAGGTTCAGGTAAATAGGTCATGGTATGGGTAAGGCTAAGGTATAGATAAAATAACAAATCCCAAGATGTAATGAAGGAAATGTAGGGGTAGTTGGGGGCTCATAGGTATGCTTTAATAGGTGTTCGAATGATAAAAGGTGTGTGAGCACTAATGGTTACAGGTAAAAGGAAGCTTAGAAAGGGAAAATAGTTATAAGGGTTGACCGATGCTTATAGGGTGACCACGTCGCGGCTGCCTAGGGCACAAATGTGGCTGACGTTGGTCATGTTGGTGTGGATAAGAAAATAATTTTTGTATTTTATGGAATCATTGTTGTGTTGTGAATTTTGAGAAAATGATAAAGCCGTTTAACCATGTAATACTTTTCCAAGAGAGAAGGACAAGGCATTGTAGACTGAAATGAGGTGAGATTGAGAGCGGTGTGGTCAATTGTCCATTGGATTGGTTGGTTGGAGGTGAGGAGTGGATTTTGGCATGGTAGAGGTGGGAGAGGGTTCGGTGGCTCCACCATCGCATCGCTTCAGACGTACCGCCATGCCGACGACATCGAGATGAGGTAAGATTCGATCCAATTCTACTCTTGTTAGTTGAAATAGTGTGTAGAAATTGGTTTGGGTAGGAATGAAATTTGAATTTGGAACAAAAAGTGATGAAATAGGATGGGTAGGAAGTCCAATGTGGGTAAAATAGGGGTAGGGAGGAAGGTAAGAGAGATTTGGGTAGGATAGGGTAGGTATTTAGGTGGGTATTGTTAAATTTTTGAAAAATGGGGAGGATTTTGTGGGTTTGGTCATTGTGCGATAGTTGATTGACATCGGTCAAGGGTAGCTAACATTGGTCATCCATAGCCAACATTGGTCAAATAACAGTGATCGATGCTGGTCATGATGGACTGATGCTCAATCACCAGTGACCGATGCCTGTTGGATTTTGAGGAAAAATGTGTTGAGATAGGGTTATGGTGGGAGTTAAAGAGAAAGCGAGGTAGTGAGGTATAAATGTAAGTGTGTTGAGAATAGGTAGGGTAAAAGGTATATATGATATGAGTTGAGGGGTGGGAAAGTGGGATGGGGGAAAGGGGTAGGTTGTTAGGGTTGTGGGAAATAAATAATAAGAATTTCAGGAATAGGTTAGTCGGGTAAGTGATATGTTAGATATGGTCAAGATTTAATAATGGTGTGGTTTTTTGGGTGCAGGCTAGGGACCAGTTGTGGATGAGAGATAGAGTACCGCCTATTACTAGTGATAAGAGGGAGTGTGATGACCAACGAGTGATGTCATGTTATAGATGTTAGCCTAATTGGGGTTAGATGTTGCACGCACATAGTCCGGATCTGATCTTGATGGTCACACTCATCAACAGATGGGATTCAACAACCAACACATTTCATTTACCGATGGGTGAGATCACAGTCACCCTAGAGGACGTGTACATGATCTTGTGGTTACCGATAGTGGGGACGTAGGTTTACTTGATTTCTTTAGAGGCATCCGAGGATATAATGTTGACGATGTTTGGAGAGGGGATGGCAGAGATGAGGTTTCATAGTGCAAGCCTGAGCTATGGAGATATGTACATGGCCCATCCTGAGGAGATGAGGTTAGTGGTCTTGATCATGGAGGTAATGTGTTGTTTTACGCTACCAAATGTGGAGGGTGGGAGATTCCTGTGGAACCGATGGGGGTTCTCATGGGATGATGGAGGATAGGACCCATTTTTCTTGGGCACCAATATACTTGGTGCAATTCTATAGGGAGTTAAGGGCCTATGGGCAGTTGCAGAGGTTTAGTTTGTGCTGCACATTTCTTCTCCACTTGGGCATATGATGTGTGCATCCAGCATTGGTATGTTCCGACCCCCACGATGCATTTGATGCGGGCTTGGTCGTGAGAGTGGGGTACATGAATTGGGTGTCATATTGGAGAGTGTAGGGATTCCAGTAGGCTACTAATGATGTGGCATATTATAGGTGGGTGCTAGAGGGATTATCTAGGGTTGACATCATTTAGAGGCCATATGTTGCTTCCCCTCATATAGGAAGATGGCGGTGGAGCTGGATGAGTTACAACTACTGAGGTGGATAGAGGGGCACCATGCTGGTGAGCACGAGATGATACACATTGACAGGTGGGTCAAAGCATGGGTTGGGTCCAACGTCCAAATGTCCATAGGTGGTGGCTTTAGAGGCCCATTGCCACAGAATAGGCACCCAAACAGGTGGGTATGGAGACAGGGAATAGGTAGCCACCCTATAGGCACATGTAGTAGGATTACAGTAGCAATTTGGCCACACACCTACAGCTCAAATTGTGGCCATGATAATAGCCCCTAAGTCATAACACAGTAGGCGACCCGACAGCTCAGGATAGGGTCCCATGATACGAAGCAAGAAGACAAGGTCCCATGATGCAGTACATGGTTCGAGATTGATGGCTTTGCCAGACAACACCGATGGCTGTAAAGGAATGCCCCGAACGAGGTGCTATATTATCAGGACCATCCGACCACTACATGGGATAGATGTCCCTCATATGCAGTACAAAGCACAACAAGCGGTGAGTGAGAGGATTATCTCTCACACTCATAGCTAGGAGAGAACATGGGGCCGGAGAGCCCGAGAGACATGGTCGTGGTGAGGTGACGAGATCAAGGAGGCTAGGCCCACCATGGGTCGTAGAGGCTGCACCGAGACCCCTCATATGAGGCAAAGAGATGCCAACAAGGCACCACACTAGAGTGGAGGAGGAGGAGACATATGAGACTAACATGGACATCAGGTGGGGTGATGATTAGTCACCATATATGTTCAGGTATATATTTTTGTATATGTTTGATATATACCACCCTGGTGTCGAAGATAGCGAGGATGTACATGAGAGTTTTTGAGTTTTTTGGATTATGCTACCGGCCTGTGTGCTAAATATATTGAGACTGTATATGAGATACATTTGTATTGATTTGGCATCTGTGTATAGATATATATGGACACACAAAATTGGATGAGTGATATATATATATAGATGATGGTTATATTGATGGTATGAGGTTGTATTTATGTGTGTAATTTCCAGTGTTATTGTTTATGTGATGGAAACTAGGTGGATTAGGCATGATTGAGTCAAGGTCATAAGCATGATGGAGTCAGGTCATAGGCATGGTTTGAGTGAGGTCCGTGTAAGTATGGTTAAGTCTGGTTATAGGCATGATGGAGTCAGGTCATAGGCATGGTTTGAGTGAGGTCCATGTAAGTATGGTTGAGTCTAGGTTATAGGCATGATGGAGTCAAGTCATATGAAAGGTTGAGTCTAGGTTATAGGCATGATGGAGTCAGGTCATGTTTATAGGCATGGTTGAGTCTACGTTATAGGCATGATGGAGTCAAATCATAGGCATGGTTGAGTCAGGTCATAGGCATGGTTGAGTGAGGTTAGTGTAAGTATGGTTGAGTCTAGGTTATAGGCATGATGGAGTTAGGTCATAGGCATGGTTGAGTCATGGTTTATGGTTTTGATTAAGTTCCAAGTTATTAGTAACATGGGAGACAAATGGTGATGTATGTGCATGTTATGGTTTAAATTTCCAAATATTTGCTATGGTGGAAATATAAAAATGATAAATGAATGATTTGATGATGTGGTAAAAATGGTAGGTAGTTATGTTTGTTAATTGGTGCTTGTTTGGTTTAATTTCCAATTGTTGATATAAAATGGAAACTAACTAAGGTAGAATGTGAATAGGAAAATGAAAGGGGAAATTGGTTAGGTAAAGGGTGGTTGGGCTAACCTCCAAGGGCCCCATGCCATCAAAGTGTTTCCTACATAACCCTAGTGAAAAGGGGCCTCAAGCCGACGTAGTTCTCCCATAAGCTAGGGAAGAATGTGATGAGGTAGAGGAATGAGTTGGTAGGTTTTAGGCATGATTGAGTCTAGGTCAGTTAGGCATGGTCCTGTATAGGATAATCAATAAGTAATGAAGAAGGTGAATGGTAAGAGGTGGTAAGAGAGCCACCTAATTGATAAGAACCTTAATGAGTCTACCATATCCAAGATGGGATTACAAATGTAAGACCCTAAAGGTGTTGCATAATGGACTATTCTAAGGGTGAAGAAAGTCACATGATCACGAAATGTCACAGTTACGGTGAGTCCCTTGAGTAGATAGGAAATTAGGGTAAAAAGGAAATGCGGTGAAAATGGATGGTTGAGCATAACTTAATGTACAACAACATGTTTACCTAGCAAGAAACCCATGATAAAAATAGGTAAGTCCATGAAAAAAGTTATCATTTTCTTCATTTTTTTTTGTTTTTGATAGACTGATCGATGCGAGAAGTCTATATGGGATGATTTTATTATCTCCTTGAGGTCTTCGTGAAGTTGATCGATGCGGGAAGATTCTAACATTTTATTGTAGTTTTATAATGACTTTATATAGTCTGTCCTTCGAGGGAGCAAATCTATTTATAGTGGCGAGATAAGAGATGTCCTTTTTAGGAGTCATCTATTTTCTGGAAGTTTGACTCAATGATTTGAATCCCATTTTTTTTTGATGTTTAAGTCATGGACAAGACTATAAAGGAAGATTACGTTCTTATTTAGAAGACAAAACCACAAACATACGAGGTTAACTATGAAATATATGGTTTCAAGTGACGAACGATCATGGATTCCATCTTTGAAAAATATGAAAAGTATCCATGAGAATCATGCCATGAGTAGAGTGTGGTACTCATATTGAAGATAAGGCTAAAAGATGATGGGTAATCACATGATTCTTATTTAGTCATTGATCCTCAAAATGGGTAACATGGAAGGTGTACAATGCTTAAGGGATGAGCGGTCAATAGACAAGATGATATAAGACTTGATTTCAACAATTAAATGGTCTAAGATGCAAGACATTGAGGGGCTCAGGTTTGGGTTTACCTTCAAGTGAAGACAAATGATAAACACCTGATCTATAGGCATGAGTAATGATATAGGGTCCCAACCAATTAGGAGAAAATGACCCTCATTTACTTTTCTTTTCTTTGGTTACATATTGATTTTCCTTTAGGATGAGGTCATCAACCCGAAAGGTTCATTCGTGGACTAGTTTATTGTAAGCATGTTTAATACATTTTTGGTATATTTGGAGATGATCAAGAGCATTAAGATGACGTTCATCTAATAACTCAAGTTGTGCCAAATGGTCTTGTAAAAATTCATCATCATTGAGAATGTCTTGTAGTGAGATGCAGAGAGATGGAATCTAGATTTTGAGAGGCAAGACAATCTTGGTACCATAGACCAGAAAAAAAGGTATGGCAGCAGTCGAAGTGCAAATACTAGTACAATAATCCCACAACGCAAAAGGAATGTGTGTATGGAAATCCTTCCTAGTATCGTCAACTACTTCCATAATAATTTTGTTCAAGGTTTTATTGGTTGATTATGCTTGGCCATTTGTTTGTGGGTAATAAGATGATGAGAAACTGAGTTGAATGCCAAAAAGCGTCATAAAGCTTTCGTGAAGGTTTTGTTTTTTGAATTTTTTTTGTTGTCAAAGTGATGAGGAGGTGAGGAACACCAAAGTGACAAATGATGTGATGGTTGATGAATTCACTTATCTTCTTAGATTTTGTAGAAATGGGGAGAATGACTTCTACCCATTTAGTGTAGTATTCAATAACATTTATAATCCATTGATGGCGTTGTAAAGAATGAGGATTGATCTCTCAACAAGATCCAAACCCCATTGAGATAAATGCCAAATGTCTCGTAAGCGACTGTAAGGAATTGCTAGGTGTGTGATGAAGATTGACATGTTCTTGGCATTTCACACAATGTTTGACATAGTCAACTGTGACCAATTGGTTTAGGGTTGTGCCAATAATATCCAAGGAAAGAATGCATTTAGCGATAGCTAAACCACTAAAGTGGCCTCCACAAATTCTCGTCGTGAACTTTCTTGATGGTGTAAGGAATTTCAGAACTTGTAAGGCATCGTAAGAAAATACCATCGAAGCCGCGCTTATAAAGGAGACCACCCATGATGACATAATGAGAGAAAATTTTAAGAAAGAAACGTTGTCCATTACGAGTGAGATTGGGAGGTAGAATGGAAAGAGAAATGTAGTCTGTAAACTTCTTATACCAAAGGTCATGTGGGTTAGGTGCAACGATTCCAATGCAATGGACCTCACGAGGTAAATAAGAGGGTGATTACAACATTTGTATTATGACAAAGATTTTGGAGTCAATGCAAGCGAAGTGGGTATTTGAGAAGCCAGATAGGCCATGCTATCTACAAATTTATTGGTAGAACGTGTGGTGGTTTAAATGTCATAACGATCAAAGGTAGTCAAAAGCGTCAAGATGAAATTTGTACTTTTGCAATATTTCATTACAACATTGGTATATACCATTGAATTGGTTTAGAACCAAAGGGGAATCACCAAAGATATTAGTTGAGTTCACATCTAGGAGATGGTAGTTTGAACGCATAAAATGAGTGCTTCATATTCGGAAATGTTGTTAGTACACTCAAAATATAGTTTGAAAGATAATGGCATAGGTTCGCCACAAGAGGAATGAGGATAACACTTGTACCACCTCCCCGAAATTTGGAACCATCAAAGAATAAGTTCATTTGATAAGTGGTATCATCCAAAGAGAGGGTAGCAATGGATTCGTTAGGGAAATCAAAGTTAGAGGATTGATTTCCGTTTTTTTAAGAGGTGCATCTTCCAGTGGTCAAGGATGGCTTGGCCTTTGATAGAATTTTGATGGATGAATTCCTTGAGGTAAAGGTCTATAAAAAGTATGAGCCAACGTGTAACATGTTGATGTTGGTAGGGTCCTCGACACATACATGTAATGTAGAGGGTCAATGTCGGACAACAAAGGTTTTGTGGTTGAGTAGGTAATGACGTAGTTTAGTGGAGAGAAAATGTAAAGCCACCACCTATGCTTTACAGCCCGATTGCCTAAGAATGTGCACCCACACAGGGTGGGTATGAGACAGGAATAGGTAATGCCACCCTATAGGCACATGTAGTAGGGTCACAGGCCATTTGGCCACTACATAGGCTCAAATTGTGGCCCTATAGGCCCAAGTCACAACACAGCACCCGAAATGTGAGCTCAGGTGTGATGATAGGGTCCCATATATGTAGAGTACAAAGCACAACAAGTGGTGAGTGAGAGGACTATCTCTCACACTCATATCGAGGAGAGAACATGGGGCCTAGAGCCCGAGAAATGGTTAGGGGCTGAGGTGACGAGATCACGGAGGCTAGGCCCACCATGGGTCGTAGTAGGGCTGCACCGAGACCCATATGAGGCAAAGAGATGCCAACAAGGCACCACACTGTTGAGCGGAGGAGGAAGAGACATATGAGACTAATATGGACATCAGGTGGGGTGATGATTAGTCACCATATATGTTCAGAGCATATATTTTTGTATATGTTTGATATATACCAGTTGCATGTGTGTCAAGATAGCGAGGATGTACATGAGAGTTTTTGAGTCTTTTGATTATTATATTGGCTGCGTGTTGAAGATGCTTGGAAGGCTATATGAGAGACACGTTTGATTGATTTGCATTCTTTGTATAGATATATATGGACACACAAATTAGATGATTTATATATAGATGATGTTGATATTTATGGTATGATGTTGTAAAATTTTCATTGTTATATACATATGTGATGAAAACTAGGTGGATTAGGCATGATGAAAAGCCGGCATGATGGATTAGGCATGAGGAGGTCCAGTCATGGTTAAGGTTTAGGCATGATGGAGTTAGGTCACATAGGCATGTTTGAGTTCCATGTAAGGTCATTAGAGGCATGATGGAGTCAGTCATATGGGTTTAGACATGATGGAGTTAGGTCATTTAGGCATGGTGGAGTCTACGTTATAGGCATGATGATGGATTCAAATCATAGGCATGTTTGAGTTAGGTCATTTAGGCATGGTGAGAGTTATGTAAGTATGGTTGAGTCTGGTTTAGGCATGATAAAGTCTTATTTTGGTAATGATTTTGATTTAATGTTCCAAGTTATTAGTAACATGGGAGACAAATGGTGATGTATATGCATGTTATGGTGTAAATTTCCAAATATTTGCTATGGTGGAAATATAAAAATGATAAATGGATGATTTGATGATGTGGTAAAAATGGTTAGTTATGTTTGTTAATTGGTGTCTTGTTTGGTTTAATTTCCAATTGGATATAAAATGAAACTAACTAAGGTAGAATGTGAATAGGAAAATGAAAGGGGAAATTAGGGTAAAGGGTGGTTGGAGCTAACCTCTAAGGGCCCCATGCCCTCAAGAGTGTTGCCTACATAGCCCTAGTGAAAAGGGGCTCAAGCCGATGTAGTTCTCCCATAAGCTAGGGAAGAATGTGATGAGGTAGAGGAATGGGTTGGTAGGTTTTAGGCATGATTGAGTCTAGGTCATAGGCATGGTTGAGTCGAGGTCATAGGCATGGTCGAGTCTTAGGGGATAGTGAAAATATTTTAAAATGTAGGTGTCGATGGTATAGTCTGTATAGGATAATCAATAAGTAATGAGGAAGGTAAATGGTAAGAGGTGGTAAAAGTGTCACCTAATTGATAAGAACCTTAATGAGTCTATCATACCAAAGATTGGCTTATGAACGTGAGACCCTAAAGGGAGTTCATAATGGACTATTCTAAGGGTGAAGAAAGTCACATGATCATGAAATGTCACAATTATGGAAAGTCCCTTGAGTAGAGAGAAAATTAGGGTGAAAAGGAAATGAGGTGAAAGTGGGTGGTTTAGCATAACTTAGTGTATGATGGTATGTTTACCTAGCAAGAAACCCATGATAAAAAATAGGCAAGTCCATGACAAAAAAGTTATCATTTTCTTCTTTTTTTGTTTTTGTTTTTGATAGACTGATCGATGTAGGAAGTCTATATGGGATGAGTATATTATCTCCTTGAGGTCTTTGTGAAGCTTGATCGATGCGGGAAGCTTCTGAACATTTTATTGTATTTTTGCAATGACTTTATATAGTTGTCCTTCGAGGGAGCAGTCTATTTATAGCGGTGAGATAAGAGATGTCCTTTTTGAGGGAGTCATCTGTTTTGTTGGAAGTTTGACTCAAGGAGTTGAATCCCATTTTGTTTTTTGGACGTTTAAGTCATGGACAAGACTATAGAGGAAGATTAGGTTCTTGTTTAGAAGACAAAACCATAGTACACAGAGGTTAACTATGAAAGATATGGTTTCAAGTGACGAAAGGACCATGGGATTCCATCTTTGAAAAATATGAAAAGTATCCATGAGAATCATGCTATGAGTAGAGTCATGTGATACTCATATTGAAGATAAGGCTAAAAGGTGATGGGTAATCACATGATTCTTTTTAGTCATTGATCCTCAAAATGGGTAACATGGAAGGTGAAATGGTGCTCAAGGGATGAGTGGTCAATAGATAGAAGGTGATATAAGACTTGATTTCAACAATAAAATGGTCTAAGATGCAAGGCATTGAGGGGCTCAGTTTGGGTTTACCTTCAAGTGAAGACAAATGATAAGCACCTGATCCATAGGCATGAGTAATGATATAGGGTCCCAACCAATTAGGAGAAAATTTTCCCTGTTTACTTTTCTCTTCTTTGGTTACATGTTGATTTTCCTTCAGGATGAGTTAAATCACCAACTTGGAAGGTGTGTTCATGGACATGTTTATCATAGGCACGTTTAATACTTTTTGGTAGATTTGGAGATGGTCAAGAGCATTAAGATGACGTTCATCTAACAACTCAAGTTGTGCTAAATGGTCTGGTAAAAATTCATCATCATTGAACATGTCTTGTAGTGAGATGCGGAGAGATGGAATCTGGACTTCGAGAGGCAAGACAACCTCGGTACCATAGACCAAAGAAAAAGGTGTGGCAGCAGTCGAAGTGCAAATACTAGTGCGATAAGCCCATAAAGTGAAAGGAATGTGTGTATGCCAATCCTTCCCAGTATCGTCAACTACTTTCATAAGAATTTTGTTCAAGGTTTTATTGGTTGATTATGCTTGGCCATTTGTTTGTGGGTAATAAGGTGATGAGAAATTGAGTTGAATGCCAAAAGCATCACACAACTTTCGTAGGTTTTGTTTTTGAATTTCTTTCCATTATCAGTGATGAGGCGGTGAGGAACACCAAAGTGACAAAATGATGTGATGGTTGATGAATTCACATATTTTCTCAGCTTTTGTAGAAATGAGGGGAATGGCTTCTACCCATTTAGTGTAGTATTTAATAGCAGTTATAATCCATTGATGGCATTGTGAAGAATGAGGATTGATCTCTCCATAAGATCCAAACCCCATTGAGAGAAAGGCCAAAGGTCTCGTGCGACCTGTAAGGCATGACTAGGTGTGTGATGAAGATTAACATGTTGTTGGCATTTCACACAATGTTTGACATAGTCACAACAGTCACGGTTTAGGGTTGGCCAATAATAGCCAAGGTGAAGAATGCGTTTAGCGATAGCTAAACCACTAAAGTGGCCTCCACAAATTCCATCATGAACTTCCTTGATGGTGTAAGGAATTTCAGAACTTGTAAGGCATCGTAAGAGAATACCATCGAAGCCACACTTATAAAGGAGACCACCCATGATGACATAGTGAGAGACACTTTTAAGAAAGGCACGTTGTCCATTATGAGTGAGATCGGGAGGTAGAATGGAAAGGAAAGGTAGTCTACAAAATACTTATACCAAAGGTCACGTGGGTCGGTGCAACGTTTCCAAAGAGTTGACTGCATAAGATAAATAAGAGGGTGATTGCAACCTTTGTATTGTGACAAAGATTTTGGAGTCAGGCGAAGTGAAGGGTATTTGAGAAGCCAGACAGGCCATGGTATCCACAAATTTATTGGTAGAACATGGGTGGTTTGAATGTCATAACATCAAAGGTAGTCAAAAGTGTGTCGACATGACATTTGTACTTTTGTAGTATTTCATTATGACATTGGTATATACCATTGAATTGGTTTACAACTAGTTGGGAATCACCAAAGATATTAATTGATTTAACATCTAGGGAGATGGTGGTTTGAAGGCCTAATACGAGTGCTTCATATTTGGAATGTTGTTAGTAACTCAAAATCTAGTTTGAAAGATAAAGGCATAGGTTCACCATCAAGAGGAATGAGGATAACACTAGCACCTCCCCCATGCTGACATTTGGAACCATCAAAGAATAAGGTCATTTGTAAGTGGTATCATCCAAAGAGAGGGTAGCAATGGATTCATCGGAAAATCAAAGTTAGAGGGTTGATTTTGGAAATGGGTGTGTCTTGCTAGTTAACATGATGGCTTGGCCTTTGATAGAATTTTGATGGATGAATTCGAGGTCAAGGTCTACAAGAAGCATGAGCCAACGTGTAACACGTTGATGTTGGTAGGGTTTGGCATACATGTAATGTAGAGGGTCAATGTTAGTGACAACAAAGGTTTTGTGGTTGAGTAGGTAATGACGCAATTTAGTGGTGAAAAAAACTAAGGCTAAGAAAAGTTTTTCAACATGGGTGTACCTAGTCTCATAGTCCAAAAGTGTGTGAATTATGTAATAAACCACTTGCTCCTTATGTGCTGCTCATCGTCATGATGAGCAAGCATGACACCTAAGGAATGGTCAGTAGCAGAAATGTATAGGTAAAAGGGTTGGTCATCCTTAGGAGGAATGAGCACCGGTGGTTGAAGAAGGTATTGTTTTAAGGTGTCAAAGGCTTTGTGGCATTCATCATCCCATTTGAATGAGACGTCCTTTTTGAGGAGATGATGAAATGGTTGATAGTGGTCAAAAAGTTACGAGATGAAATGATGAATAGATTGCAACTTACCTTGCAAAATTTGAAGTTGATGGAGATTAGTAGGTGGAGGCATTTTGAGAATAGCCTTTACTTTAGCAGGATCAACTTCTATGCCATGCAAAGAAATGATGAAACCAAGGAGTTTTCTTGAAATCCTACAAGACACACTTCTTAGGTTGAAGGTGAACACAATACTTGATGAGGCAATCAAAGATGACCTTAAGGACTATCAGGTGTTCGGCCCGATGTTTGGATTTGGCAAGAAGGTCATCTACGTAATCTTCCAATATGTGATGCATGATGTCATGGAAGATATAAGTCATGGCTCATTGATATGTAGCACCAGCGTTTTTAAGGCCAAAAGGCATGACTCGATAGCAGAAGGTCCCCCAAGGAGTGATGAAGGAAGTTTTGTGTTGATCTTTTGGAGCAAGTAGTATTTGATTATAACTTGAGAAACCATCCATGAGTGATAGCATCTCATGGCGGTGGTGAGATCAACTAGTTGGTCAATACCTAGTAGAGGAAAATCATCTTTGGGGCAAGTGAGGTTGAGGTCATGGAAATCCATGCAAATGTGGAGTCCCCTATCACTTTTGTGATAGGAACGATGTTAGAAATCCATTGGGGATAGTCAATGGGTAGGATGAAGGAAACGAGAGAAGGCGTTGAAGTTCTTCTTTGACAAGAAGAGCAATGCGAGGATGCATTTTCCGCAGCTTTTTTTTTATGGGTTTGGCATCAGGAATGGTTATGATATTGTGGACCATAATGTTTGGGTCAATACCAGGCATATCAGCATAGGACCAAGCAAAAGTGTTGCTATGGTCCCGAAGAGGAAAGAAATAAAAGCTTCATGTTTAGAAACATCTAAAGATTGGCCTATCTTTAGAATGTGTGGGTCATCTTGAGTATTAATGTTGATTTCAATAGTTGATTCATTCAACATGGTTTGCATCTCAGAGGGTAACAACCGGTGAATATAAGAATCTTCCACACACCTAGATAGGTGAGGATAGACTCATCATCCTGACATTGAATGATGTTAATAGAAGGTGTATCATCATCGATCATGTCAAGATACAGGAAGGGAAGAGAAGAAGGAGCCTCACCATTATCTTGTTGATAAGTCAAGGTCCTAGGGAAATTGTGTTTATGAAAAAAAAAAAAGGAGGAATAGATTCGGGATCTATGGACTCCATGGGTGAAGGTGGTGACATTGGTGAATGGGATGGAGAAGGTTTGTCTTCCTCAATGAGGTCGACATGGGCCTTCTTGGAAGGTGGTGCGGAAAAGCCAATACCACTGCGATAATTGTGTTTATGGGTGGTACATGAAATGACAGTATGGCCCTTGTTCATAAAAAACCAAAAGCCAAAGCCTTTCCATGTGCAATGGTGAAGGAAAGTGTGGGTGAAGTGGTGGTTAGTAAGAGGATTGAAGGTCAGATGAAAATGTCATGTTTGGGATGGAGGTTTGGGTGAATAGGTGGCAGTGTCAAGTCCCCCATATGTTAGGTTAGTGCGAAGGTGGGGAGGACCATAAGGAAAAACCTTGCCTATGTGGTAGTCATAACGAGGGTGTTGGTGCAGGTTCCCATACTCTTGTGGAGTGAGGAATGTGTTGATATTATATAGGTGGTACTCCCCCAGAGTGAGGCATTTGAAAAACACCTTCTAAGGGATCAATAGTTGATATGTGGGTGGTGGGGATAGATGATTCACTAGATGATTGGGCAAGAGGGGTATCAATTGGTTGGGAAGTAGATGGGTTAGCTGTAGAGGCTTGTGGCAGTAGTAGGAATAGAAGAGTTAGATGTGGGAGAGGTGGTGACAACATTGGTGGATGGGCTCGTGGGTGAAGGAGAAGTGGGGGTAGTGGCAGATGCCTTGACTAGTACAAGTACATCATTGGGTTGGTATAACATGTTACAAGTTTTGAATGGCGATGGGTCGGCGGGGATGGTATAGTTATGTCCTTCATGTTTCAAATTTTACACAATGGTGTAAAGTTGAAGGGACACAACCCATGACATGAATCCAAGGTCTTCCAGAATAGGTTATACTAGAACTCCCCCTCTAAGATGTAGAATAGTTCCGGGATAGTGCGAGGGCCTACGTGAACATGAAGGATAATGGTGCCAAGGGTGGAGGTAATGGCATCATTGAAGGAGCACAACATAATGGGTTATTATGCATACAATTAGAAGGATACACATTTGATTATATGTGTGGGAGGAGATGATGTTAATGCTAGCACCACCATTGATCATGATGCATCGTATGCGTATGTTATCGATATAGATGGAAATGAAAAGGGTGGGATCAGGGTCATCTGACTGAGAGGTACAATCTCCTCATCAAAGAAGCTAAGAGGCATGACTTGAGGAGTGGGTATGGGGGTAGAAGAAGGAGATGATTTGGTAAGTGAGGCCACGTGGTGAGGGGTAATAATGGAGGCCACTTGGTGTGGGGTCATTGGGTAAAACTTCAATGGATTGCAAAACCTCTATAAGGGCTTATCTATGAGATTCAGAAGTTTGGATGAGATCATACAAAGACATCTTTAGAGGAGACTGATGTAATTGTTTTATCATTGCGCGATGGGTGACCCCATCAGAGATAGGGTATGTAGGTCCTCGAATGGTGATTTTGGGTGCGGGTGCAGATGGTATATTGGGCACGGGGTTGGTTGATGGGCTAGTTACTTTTCCTTTGTCTTTTTAGGTGCGGGTGGCAACTTGAACCATGTTAATTTGAGGGGAGGTGGTAAATGGAGAAGGTGTAGGATGAGTAGTGTAATGACATGATGGGAAAAAACCTAACGTGGATAAGAAAATCCTTGTGAAGTGAGTAGGAACCCTAATGGTGGATAAGACACTTGACATTTGGGTGGTGATTTGGCCAACTCTCTAATACAAACCATGTTGATCTCAAATTTTGGAGGTGGATAAAATGGTTGTGGGGGTGGAGATGTGATCATTGAATGGGTAAAGGATGATGATGTGTGGTGATAGGTGAAGGTGGAACATGGTCCTCATCAAGAAGGTCATCATCGTCAAAATTTTGTTGAGGACAAAGTTGGAGAAGAATAATCTTTAGAGCCTTACAATTTTCTACATCATGTCCTAGCACACGATGATAGGCACAAATATTTGGTTTCATCAAACCCTTTTGGTTTGGGTTTGAGAGGATCGTAAGGTCAAAGGTAGGTAATGTGATGATGGAAGTCTCTAAGAGATTGGTTAAAATGTTGGCATAGGACCCCACTAATGGATCACAATGGGAAGTGAGTGTGGGTTTGGGTAAAGGTGTGGATGATCGTGAGGGAAGAGGCTTTATAGGAGGGGAATGGGTTGGTCCATTGGTTTGGTAAGTGGTATGGTCTTATGTTTTGATGGCATCTTCTTGGGTAAAGGTGGGTAGAAGAGCTAGCGATGGAAGGTTTTTTGGTTTGACTACCTTATTGGAGGGTAGTGGGTTCTTATCTTTGGGTTGCACCTTCTTGGGTAAAGGTGACATGGGAGTATGTGATGCAGAAGGGAAAGTAGATGGTGGAAGAGGATGGTTACCCATGGGGAACCAAGTTGCGGTGGAAGTGGTTGGTAGAGGTTGGGTAGATGACATGGGTTGAATTCATATAGGCAAGGTTGGGGTTATAGTAACTGGTGGAGGTATAGGTGGTAAAGAAGTGCATGGGTGAGGGTGAGGGTGTTTGGTTTTGGGTGAATGAGGTGTAACGAAGGCTCGTGATGTAGTAGTAGGTTGTTTAGCTTTTGACTGGCCTTGGGTAGGAGATTGTTTGATCAGGGTTGATGGATGAGGCCCTAGGATGGACGAGAAAGGGGAAGGTGACAAAGGTGTGGTAGGCGAGACCAGTGTATGTGGCCTAGAAGGTTGGGTTTTCTTTTTAGGTGAGAGGAATAATGTTGGTGCGGGTTTGAGATGATGTTGCTAAGTCCAATTTGATAGGTGGGTGAGTAAGGCTTGATGTCGGCATGACACCCAAGGTAGTGATGGGTCTAGATATAGATGAAGACATAGGTGTGGGTAGGATTTTAGGTTTTGAAATGGTTTTGGTCATGGGTAAAGGTTTGGATGTAGGTAGGGATGATGAAGAAGAAGTCACTTCAATAGGCATGGTTTGTGGCGATCTGTTTTTGAAAATACCTTTGGGTAGATCGTGGAAATATCCTCAGGAAACATTTGCATTTGGGTCAAAAAGGGGAGCTGAGAGCGTCCCCAGAGCATGGAATTATCATGTAATCCAAGTGATTGGCTAATATGAAAATGGGACTACTAAAGAAGAAGATGGAGTTGGTTTGATGGTGATCCCTATAAAATATGTCTATGAGATAGGGAATTGGCTAGCCTCGGACTCTATAGGTAAAAGAGCCGAGATCATGTCAATGGGGTTCTAGGATGTTGAGGGGGAACTACCCCAACAGGTAGTGGCATGTCAAAAGTCTCCCATGGGTAGGAGAGATAATAGGTGGGGTGATGTAGACTTCTTCCTTAGTGGAGGAGAAGATGATGATGATTCTCCTGTGGATGGGAGAATTAAAAGTGTTGATTGCTTGGTAGGTTGTGAGGTAGATGGTGAATGACATCGGTAGAAAGTGTGGGTTCCTCCATGGGTGAAGGGAGAGATGAAGGGGACTCCTCTTGGGGGTGAAGGAGTAGAAGGGTATGCTCCTCTGTGGGTAGAGGAGCTTATGCCAGAATTTCCTCAATAGACAAAATAGGTGGGATTTGAGGAATGGTTGGTATGATATCAAAAACCATGTGGACTTCATGGACATTGTTGTTAATTGGATGAAGGTTCACTATTTTGATTAGATGATGGTTTATGGTTAGGGAATGATTTTTAAAGATGTGAAAATTTTGATTTTCGGCATTTGGGTTGTCCATGACGATGAGGTCTCCATTATCTATCATCTCTTGGACAATGTTCTTAAAATTTATGCAATTACCATCACTATGGCCTTTAACGCGATGGTAATTACAATAGTCGTGTTCTTTATACCATGCAGGCATAGGATGGGCAGGATCAAAACATGTATGAGGTTTTATGGGAGGAAGTGTAATGGCTCCAACTTTAAGAAGCTTTTCCAAGATTGAAGAATAGGGCTCTCTAATTGAAGTGTACTTCCATTGCTCCCCAGAGCTAAAAGGCCTGATAGGGAAAGATTGGAAGAAGGTTGGGCTTGATTAGAAGGATGAGATGGACCCCTTGAGGACTACCATGTTGGCAAATCCTTTGGCCTTTGAATAGTTATTTTGAGGTTTTGAAGATGAAGAAGAGTCATTTGATTTGAATGGGGCGTTCTTGTTTCATAATTGGATTTTCTTTTCTTCAATGGCATGTGAATTTCCAGCTTTCGTGTCATGGTGAATGCTTTCATCGAAGGTTCGAAGGTTTGTACCTGTAGAGTTGGTGAGATGTGTCTAGCACAAGCTCTAGTGAACAACTCAATAAGTTCAATCTGAGGTAGTTGGAATGTTAATTGGTTGATAAGACTCCCATGGGGGAAACAAAATCTGTGATAGATTCGTCTTCATACTGTCGGGTTGAATAGAGATCGGTCATGGTGACTTTCTTGATGACATTGATTGAAAAATGGTCTCAAAAAGCTTGGGCCACTTGATTAAAGGAATAAATGGAATGTCTAGGTAATCCACTGTACCAATCTAACACGGGTCCTATCAAGGACATTGGGAAGGTTCGTAAGAGCAAAGCATCATCATGGGTGATTAGGTAACACCCATGTTTGAATGACCACAAGTGTTGTTGTGGGTCTTCTTTACTATTAAAGCGATTGAATTTAGGCATTTCCCAATGCACAGGGTAGGGACAAATGGGAATAGATGGATGGATAGGCTCGTTACATATTTCATCATAAGTTAAAGAATTACGAGAGCCAAAATAGATGCTTCTAAGGTCTACATCTTTTCCATCATCATCTTAATGAGGTCATTGGTAGGTTGTGATGAGTGGGTGCCCCTATAGAAAAAGGGGGTTGATGTTGAATGTATGAGGTGGGTGGTATGCTAGTGTATGGTGGTGATGTGTATATGAGAACTACAGGAGAGGAATAGATGTAGGTGGCACATAGCTAGAATAAGTGATAGATGAGATCGGGGGTTTGTTGGTAGTATGTGTAAGTGGGTGGGGTAGTCATAACAACTCTAGTGGTGATTGGGGGTAAGGACTACAGGATAGAAAGGAAAAGGTTTTGGAAAGGGGTGTAAGTTCACCACACACCGGAGGTGGTTGCGATGCAATAGGTATATGTGAGGTAGCGGGTGTAGATGGGGCTATACTTAAAGGTAGTTGTCGAAAGGAGGGACAATGCATAGTGTGATATATGACGTAGATGACATTGTAGTTATAGTGGCTGTGGACCTAATTGAGACACCACAGGGTGGTAAAGTGGATGAGATAGTGCAAGTGCTGCTGTGCTGATAGCTGATGCGAGAGGGGGGTGAGAGCAGGAGGGATAGATACGGGCATGTCATATATTAACTATTAGGAATCCTAGGTAGATGAGTGGGCAAGATAGTATTGTAGGGTTGTGGGGTTATGATCAAGGAGTCTTGTGAACTCCTCATCACCAATAGTAATGGGATAAGTTGAGTCGGATCCATAGGTGACATGATGGATGGCGGTGATGGACTAGGTGGGAGTGGTTGACGGCTGACATGAAATACAAGGGCGTTAGTTTGGCTGCAAGTCAACACCATGTGAATTAGTGTTGACATGGATGAACTATATTTACATAAATGACACAGAAAACATTAGGGATGGAAAAGAATTGATTATGAGAGGTGAACTGGTAGGTGCTTTGATTAAAAATCAAAACAAAGGATTGATGCTGGTTAGGCCAACTAATGCGATGTCGGTTAATGGGTGACCGATGATGGCATCAATGCTGATGCATGTATTATTGTGTGGGAAGCAACAGTTTGAGCAAGTGAGATAGAAACTGAGAAAATCAATTGTGGAAGCTATATTTAGTCAATAATATCAGAATGCAGAGGATATGGTGATGTCTAGAGATTTTAAATAAAGAAGAAGATGAGATGAGTGCTCTTTGGGTAAATTAACCAAAAGCATAGGAACCGACACCGGTCAGATAAACCGATGACGATCAGATGTAAACTGATGACAGTCGGTCGATCGATGCCGGTTATTGTTATTGAAATCTGTAGAATGAAGAAAATTTTCTTTTTGTGAATTAAAGTTGAATGGGACACCAACCCAGAAGTCTGAATATGGTAAAAAATGAGTCTTGACACACTCAAAATAGTCAAAATACACCAACTATGATGATGAGTGTGAAAGGAAGAAGGAAGTGAAGAAACGTGACCTCACAACTCAAAACACAAGTCAAGAACAAAGATAAGAAAAACACGTAATCCTATAAGTGAATTTAGTGTGTTTAGCTTATGCTATTTAAAAACTGAACTCATGAATTTAGAACATAGTTTTTGGTTGGGAAGGCTTCCTACGAAGAAGGAAATTCTAAAGGTGAGGTTTTAGGTTATGTTTTGGTAGGGGCGGGCCTTTCTCTGATGGGTGACTAGGACAAAGATAACCAATTGGGTGCCCACTATTAATCCTCCTCGATTATGTGATCATTGAAAAGCTTCTTCCGGTGGGATGTTGTTTAAGAAGATGTGTATATTCAATTTGTGTAGTTTGGAAAAGAGAGAGAAAAGAGAATGTGCTTTCTATGATTTAGTTGTGTCAACCATCAACTGGGCATGACTTCCAACGTATAGGTTGCCCTCAGTTTTAATGTGAGATATAATGCAAAAATCATAATGCCATGCAAGTGTTTTAAACCCAAATCGAAATGTGATATTTGATGTAGCAAGTGATGAACAGAAGAGGGATGCTCTTTCACTAATGTAATGCTAATGAAAGAAAGATGTATTCTTTTTAAAGCACCAAAAACATGATTGCTTTTAGACAATAGAAAAAAGGGGAAGATTCCAGAGAAGAAAATTAATGTGGAAGCTTTTCAAAAGGAAAAAACACACAAATTTCACCTAGGAATGAATAAAATGCAAAAGAACCCCTGATGGGTCCCATTAGGCATGCCAAAATGTTTCACCATTTTCTTTATGGATTTGATGAAACAGATAAGGTGATGGGCCAGGAGGAGGATACCTATTGTGATGGTCGGTTTTAAAGGTCGTGCGTGCATGCGTTCGACTTCTTGATCAATGTTATTTGTGAGAGCTTCCTTTTGGCTAGGAGGAACTACCTAAAATACAAAACAAGACCACAAAAGAGAGTTAAACAATATATGTCAGTGGGATGCCTAGCATGTGCTAGATCCAGGAAGTGTGGTACTTCCTTGGTGGCATTCAACCCACTTGTTTAATACAACTTAATGTAAGAAATGTCATAAATAAATAATGTCCTACTGTAGTTGATATGATTTAGGTATCTCATCCAAATACAATAAGCAAATCTAATATAACAAGCTAGGTTATGATCAGATCTGGAAGTAGGGTAGGTAGTCAGGTGCTGGGAATAGGTCGAGTCGATTACAGGGTAGCTTGGGTTACTTGGATGTAGGTTATTAGGTTTCTGTTATTGGCAGGATTACCAAATATAGAGACCGATGTCGGTCAAGTATGACCAATGATGGTTTAGAGAGAACCATGACGATCATGGATAACCAGACATCGGTATAGGCGAGGATGATATAAACTCAATGAAACTTTGGTTTTGGGGGTTTTTCGAGATTAAACATAGATGGTAAGGAGAATGGTTAGGTATGTGGAGGTGTTGGGAGTACTCAAAGATATTCAAGAATCGGGTATAGGTGATCAAATGATTGTGGGTGGTGGAATGGTTGGGTTCATAGGGAGGTAAGATTGGTGGGATAAAAATGTAAATAGAGGTTGATAAACAAAAGTGAAGAAACTTTGTAAACTGAATAAAGATGAAATGATGTAGGTTATAAGCACACTTACTGGTGTTTATGGGTTTTATGGTTATGATGGTGATGGTTGATCTATGTGAAATGGTGCTCTGATGCCATGGCGATTTCTTCCCAGTAATGCTACCATGAATGAAAATACCTTCGGATTAGTCCATCTTAGTATGTTGGTTGGCTATCTGGAGTGCGAAAGAGCTCTGGTTCTTGCTTGCATGTAGATCTCCTTTGCTTCCAAAACTTGAGAATGTGGCCAACCTCTCAAAAGGTTACCAAAGTGAATATATGGTAACTGACGATGGTTTAGGATGACCGACCGTCGGTTTTGGGTTGACCGACATCGGTTAAGGCGGATATCCTAGGTTTCCCAAAATACAGATCCTGCTATCTTTTTGGCCATCTCTATCTATTTTACGGATCAAAATGGAATCTTGTGCTTAGATAAGTGGGAATGTGGTTAGAGGAAGAATAAGCATGTGATTTTAGGGTTGAACTAAGTCTTAGTTAATTAAGGTAGGTAGGACTAAGTCTTAGTTAGTTATGGTGAGTGGATATTGAGTCCTAGTAAAAGGAAACATGCTTAAGAATAGGTTTGACTGAGGTGTCTGATGAGGTGGCGGGAGGTGTGTCTAGGTGAGGTGGAAATTAGTTTTTTAATTAAGGTAATTAAATAATGAATATTGTGAAATGCATGAAGTAGGGAATAATGTCGCTCTATACGGTGCCCACAATAAGACATGGGTGAATGTACTTTAAAGACCTCTTCCGGGAACCCGTGACTATGTAGAAGCTTCCATTTTATCTTTGATGTGTTGCAAGTATGTCACAATTCTCCTCAGTATTGATCACCTAAGAATGACAATGAATGTCAAGGTACATGTAACCTGCAAAATAGAATCTCACTTGTAAAACCCACAAACCACATCAAACCTAAAATAAAGATGTAATATGGGGAGTCGGACTGACCCTCGAAGGTCACCTGAGAGTGAAATTATAACCGAGCATTGTGCTACATCTCGACTCCATGTAGTTCTTAGTGAGTGTGTGTGTAGAATTGTTCCCTAGATGCCCTTATACAAGTTACACTTGATAACGGGCTATAGCTAAATGTAGCAATGTAATAGAATGTGTGGATGGAAAAATGAACTTCCCCTTCCTATGTTGTGTGTATGAAAATGCAGTCCTTTTTCCCTTGAATGGATGCTAGATGGATGCTTTAGAGTGCTTTAGGTGCCTTTTGATGCAAGCTTAGGTGATGATAGTAATGCTTAGTGCTTGGTCCTTTATTTTGAACACATAACTATGTATTTATATGATTCCCTTGTTTGAATTTCATAATTGACAACTGAAGGCCGACCCATAAGTGAAAAAAGATTCCCAAAAGATAAAAGAGACCCAAAAGAGTGAGTAAGGTAAAAAGGGGGTCAGGGGCACCCAAAGAGGGGACAAGAGGCACTCAGGGTGCTCTTGTCCTAGCTTGGGTGCTGTGTGTTAGAGCCATAAAATATAAATAAGTAAAATACCGACTGGGTTGTAGGGTGTGTAAGACCAAATAGAAAACAAGAAACAAATAAAAGGCCAAAGATAGTTGTTCAATTACTAGTTTTCTTTCTTAGGAATCATATGAATGCTAGTATGTGTTTAGGACCTAGAAATGTACCCAAGTGCATGATTTTGTGTCTACATTTTCCCCCACTTTATGTTGTTTGAGTGAATACTTGATAACATAAAGTAGATAAGAGATGTGTACCTTATGATCATGTAGAGTGTGTGTGAAATAAATGTGTGTTGAGTGGACAAGTGAAGTGTGGAATGATGCAAAAATGAAGCGTGGAAACTAGGAAAGAGAAAGTGACCCTAGGGGTGAAGTGTATGTGTTGTATGTTGTACATGTTTTTGTACCTTTTTGTTTGTTGTTTTATTTTGTTCTTGTAAGGATGGACCTACAAAAAAAGAGAAAGAATGTAGTCAAAGTCATGTATATGATAAATCAGAGAAAAATGTGCATAAAGTATGTAAAAGTATGTAAAAGTGTGTAAAAAGGAAAGTGTGCACTGATGTAAAAGAGTGTAAAAGGATAGAAAAATGTCCTAAAAATGTTGTGAAGAAGTGATTTTTTTGGGTGATCTCAAAGCACTCATGCCAAGAGTGAGTTTTTTGGGTGATCTCATGCCAAGTGTGAGTTTTTTTGGGATCTCATGCCAAGTGAGTTTTTGGGTGATCTCACACCAAAGAGAAAGTGTTGGGGAGAGAGGTCTAGTGTTACTCTCCTTCCATGAATCTTCCCATAAACACCACTACAGATGGTGTGTCCTATTTTTTTTCCTATGTTTGTCCCTTATTTTTCCAAATGTATTAATTGTTCCAATTGAAATGAATATAATGATAAATTGCATGCTTTTTTTGGAGAGGATTGTGCCTATAATTGTAAAACTACTCTGAAGGCTTATGTGAATGTGTTGATATGATAAATGATTGTGTGTGTGCCCCCAGGACATTAGCACCTAGGGGAGGACACATAGTTCCCAGTGCCCTAGGTGCTCTGTTTGGAGTGGCTGGGTGTTGGTGTTGTGTGTTGTGATTCTTGACCCAAGTCTGATTCTAAGCCAGTGTTGTAATTGTAACCTATGTTGATTTTTTTGTGTTGTATTGTGCTATGTGTTGTAGCTCTGAGCTTTGTATGGGGTGATTTGTTCACCCAATGTATGCCCCCTCATTTGGGGTACATGTGATGTCAATAGGAGTGTGCGCCCAAAGAGAGGACTAATGTTGATCTAAACTATATCCTACAGGGGGGGGATGTGCATGGTAGAAACCAAGGCACATGCAAACAAAGTGGCTAGATAACATGTGTTAGTAGAAAAAGTAGCAAACATGTCATAGAAAAATAATGTAACAAGAAAGTGTGCATACAAGATAGACCATGAAAAGTGGGTTTCAAACATGGGACATCACTCACAATGTCACAAGACAATCAGGGCCAAAAGCCAAAAACATACAAATAATGATCAAACAAGACATAGGGCATAGCCCACAAACAATAACATACAATAAAAAAATAAAAAAAAAAATGTATCAGACAACCATGGTGGCATATAGTCTCTGAAAGAAAATGTTACACATGAAGCACCCATTAGCATGTTAGAAAGATAAAAAGTATGTCAAAGCATGTATGTATCAATGGAAAGTAGTGTGCTAGTAAAATAAAAGTAGTAAATAATGAAATAATAACACCTATGTAATGTGTGAAAAAAGTAGATGCCCCTAAGAGCCTCGGTGGGACTGTAAGAGGTACAATGCCAAGCATCATTGCAACATGTGTAAGGACCTGTAAGATATCTGCATTCACTCCAAAAAGACCAAGTGAACATGCATGTGTATATATAGAAAATATATTGACATACTAAGTATCCATCTAAGTATGGGAAACAAAGTGTACATGTAAGTATAAGAAACAAGAGTAAGTGCAACCAATATATGCAATATGTAATGTATGAGTGTGATGGAATGGTATGCAATGTGTGAATGTGATAGGAGCAGCATGTGCCCCCAGTGATGTGTATGAGTATGAGATGAGGTTCATTTATAAAATACCCCTCAACAATCAAGAATGAACCATAGAACAAGAGTGTGTCATCGGAAATGGTTTGAATGTGTGTGATAGAAAGATAGATCATGAAGCATAGAGCATAAAGAGTGAATGTGGTGAGGTTCATTTCAGATTTAGACCCTCAAGCAGTTGAGTATGAACCATGGAACTAGAGTGTGTCATAGGGTAATGAAATACAAGTGTGTATCAAGATGTGTAAGAGAGACTATGTAAAGACTAGATGTGAAAGCACAAGCGTAATGTGTATGTGTAGAGATTAGAAAGAATTGGTAATGATTGAAGGGGGAAAAAGCATGATGTCCCCCAGTGTGTGATGTGGAAAAGAATCAAGTAAAATCATCTAGAAGATCATCATTGTCAAGATCATAACGATTGGAGTTGGATCAGAGACTTGGTAAGCAATAGTGTGAGGTTGATCATATAAAGAGCCCTTGTGGTGTAAATTATACATGCCCATTGCATATTCTTCATCAGTGAAAGTGGTTGTGGAAATCATGTGCATACCATCAAGAGAAGGTGTGAGAATATGTGCATATCCCAAGAAAGTCATTTTGAAATAGACCAAGAAGAGTCATTACAAATAAGATAGAAATGCCAAAAGGCATAGGAAATGTGATATCAATATGATTTGGATCTAGTGTGCCACCAATGTAATCAAGCCAAGATTTCCCAAGTGTGAGTGGAGAAGAACAAGGAGTGTGTGTAAGGAATATTGTCAAATGGAAGATGTGGAGGCCATAAGCAAGTAATAATGAATACACATACATGATATAAGTGAGTAGAGTGAGGTGGAGGAAGGAGATCAGCAATTGTGAATCCTAGCCGAAAGCTAAGCCATCATGTGTGCAAACAATAGTCTCAGAGAAAGTAGGGTCGAATGGAACATGAGGCCAATAAGAATTATGAATGAAGAGAGTGCATGTGAAGGGATCCAAGTGTGAAGAAAAATGAACTTGGGGAGATGCAACAGGTGAAAGAATATCTAATGTATGTATAGTCCCTTGAAAAGGTATCATGGCATTAGTAGATGGAGGAAGCTTTTTGAATTGATATTCACCAGGCCAATAACAACAAAAGTATCTTGAAATAGGAGTCATCAAATTTTCAATAGGAGTAAAGTTAAGATTGTGTAATGTGTCATCATTAAGCTCTACATGACATCAACCTCATCATTAAATCATCAGTGCTAGCATTATCTTGTTGTATAACATTATCAAGAATATTGGTAGGAGTGGAGTCAGATGTAGAATTGGGAGGAGCCATGATAGGTGGAGAAGTAGCAGCCATAGGGGTGGACATAGTGGGTGATAGGATATCAATAGTATGAGTAGGAATGGATGGAGTGCATGGAGAAGTAAAAAAGAAGTAGGAGCGCTAGATTGACCAACATCATATGTACTAACTTTGTGATATGGAATTGGCTGAGATGGAGGAATGGGCATGGCGGTGATAGGATCTATACAAAAAAAAATTGAATGGCTTAGGTCCACAACAATAGTATGTTCATAACCATCATGTAAGAATTTAATGCACCGATGAACTATAGATGGAACAACATGCATAGCATGAATCCAGGGTCTACCAAGTAAGAAATTGTATTGAAATGTGGCATCAATGACAAAGAATACAAGGAACCATTTTAGGCCCAACTTGTAAAGGTAGGGTGATGGTGCCCATGCATGTACGAGTGGTGGAATCATAGCTATGAATGACTTGAGAAGATTTTTTAATTAGATTATCAGTAATGCCTATTTTCCTAGAGAGAGAGAGAGAGAGAGATAGGTTTATAATAGAGCCATTATCAATGAGTACATGCTTAATACAGATGGCACCAATAGTAGTAGTGATAAGAAAAGGTGCAAATGGATCATCAAAATAGAAGGAGGGATATCCTCATCACTAAAATATATAACATGTGGTAAATTTTTAAGAGATTGAATGAGGTGAGAAAATGCAACAAGTGAATTATTTCTTTCAATGTGAATGGAATGAAGGGAACCTCTAATGTGATGAAAATCAGTGAATCATTAATAATAAATCATAAAGAGATATTTTTTTGTGTATGTATTCTTAAGCTGCTCTTATGATGTCATAACCCTTAGAGGTAGTGGTAGGAACTATAGGAAGTATAAAGTGTGATAGGTAGTGGGATGGAAAATGGGTGGAGCCATAGGAGGATGAGTGCGAGTGAGTGGTGACTACATTGATGGTTGGATCAAATATAGGAGTAAAAAGTGAGGAGGATGTTGAGTACAAACTTGCATAAAATCGAATTTGCATAAAAGTAAATATGCCAGAAACCTTGGTTGGAGTAAAAGAAGGATAAATCTAAGATTGATCCATGACTTGGTGATTGCATAATAAATGTCAAGGTACTTGTAACCGCAAACATATAAGTTTAGACATGGAAAACCCACAAACCACATCAAACCTAAAAATAAAGATGTAATATGAGGAGTCAAATTGACTCCAGAGGTCACCAAAGAGTGAACTTATAACCGAGTGCACCGCACTACATCTCAAACTCCATGTATTTATCATTCTGCTGTAAAATTACCCTCTGAGAATCTTGAGCTTTTGAGAAAGAACATACATTTTAGAACCCTCAGTATAATGTAGGAATTCCAACAATGTTTGATGTTTTCTTCAAGAGAATCACCCCTAATGACCACATAAGCTTAAACTTAAACAAAAGTATTTCGTGGAGAATCATTCATGTTGATAGAAATAGACATTCAGTAATGATCTCGAACTGGGATTATCATTACCGAGACTCTAGGACAATATTGTTTAGAGCCCATCTTATAATACTTTAGAAAATGATTCAATCTTTAAAAATGTTACTAAAGCCTCTTCTTCGGTTGTTCACGTGGAACCAACCTTATTTTGGTTCAATATCCATCAGAGAGCCATTCCTAATGAATGATAAGAAATCGGCTTGGGATTGCAAGTTACTTCTAATAATCCCATTATTATCCCTATTAGAGGAGATAACATTAAAGTCCCCACCAAAGATAAAGAGTTGAACCTCCTTACCATGCAAGGAACCAAAAATATCCAACCAAAGAGCTCATTTACTAATAATAGCTCAAAAGGGGTCTCATAGATATCGAGCAAACCTGAAAGTTAGAATGAGAGCTCTTAGACGTATACAACACATTTTCTCGCTAGCATTCTAATGAGCACATCAACATAAACTTGATTTACTTTCCAATGAAAAAACAAACCACCCTGAAGCACCATTTGAGTCAAAAAAATTCCTTCCATCCTTTATAGGAAGCATTCCAAAACTCCCAAACCATATGAATACACATTTTTGTTTCTTAAATAAGAAATAAAAAAACATCAAAGGAAAACAAATAGTGCTTTAGTAAGCATTGTTTTCAAAAGGGTATTGAGACCCCGACATTCCATGACAAAATTTTCATCACCGTTGTCGGGAAGGGTTTCACCTTCCCTGTTTTAGATTTATCAAAGATTAAAACATTTTGCTTACTGCGTAAGAATCCACTTCCTTCTAAAGCAAATATCTTGCTTATAGATTTTCTACCCCTCCTCCCGAAGATCCATAGATAACCACTTCTAACCCATCTTGGCCTATGGAAATTTTCATGATAAGAGGCTTAAGATTAATATTATCGAGGATCAATTTCACTATCTTCCAAGAGGACCAGGGACAGTCTCATTGTCAACGCACAATTCCATTAAAATCTGAAGAAATCTAGTCATTTAGAGTGGAGATAAATGAAGATTTCCCTGTCTAAATCCCTCCTTGATCAGGCTGTAATTTTTTTCCCGATTCTCAATGAAATTCTTTAGTGTCCCTCAAAAGGGAGTGAGGAGACATGGCATCCGAAGGGATAAATTTTGATGAAGGAGCGCTTTAGGCCCGATCACCTCCTTAGCCTTTTATCGATCATCCAGGGAGAGGGATAACCATCGGGGTTGTCCTCACTTTGATCAATGAGGGTGATGAACTTATCCATGACTGAAAGTAGAATAGGATCAACACCGTTATTAAGCTTAAGAGGGAAATAATTTCTAATGTGCCCAAATTTTCCACAAAGAGAAACATTTTATATTAATATGGTCATATTAGATAGAATGAATCTAGAACCTTTCTGGGGTTTTTAAAAGATATCACGTGGGAGAGGGGAAACCATGTCCATTTTAACACGACTCTAGAAGAAGATTTCCTTTTTTAACATCAATTTTCTGATTACCACAAAGGACCCAAGATTCTTCACAAAATAATTTAGAGAAATAGACCTTTAAAATCGATAGGGGATGTTGGGAAGACTTAACCATAAGGGATCCCTAATAATTTTCTACCATGGGAATTAAAATTAGGCATCCAGTAATGGATATACAAACCTGGAGGAATTAAGAAACAAGGGCTCATCCTTATACACCTTGCTGAGAGCTTTTCGATCTAGGGAAAATGACTTGAAAAAACCTCTAGCTAGGAATATTACCTTGGGATTTTCTCCAAAGAGAACTAGTGATCAATCCAAGATGAACTTTCTAAGAATTTTCTCCAACAATTTGCAAAAGATAATTTTCCGAATAATATCTTTCTGACGTGGGACCACAACCCCAGGCTATAAGAAAGATCCACATCAATGATTTGGCAAGAGATTATTGAGTTAATGGAGCTTAATTGCTTCACATTAGCATGATTTTGTAAACTTACATGATTACACAATACTCTAACGTCTACTTTAATCGAACCGGCGTCTCCAAAGACCGAAGATCGTCGTCAAGTAGGAACTCGGTATCGTTTCATGTACGGTTTACAAGATTTTTGCTTTAACTTGAAGATTTAATATATATTTTTGGCTTTAAAGATGATTTAAAGATTTTAAAAGCATATTTTGAGGTGCCCTAAGTTTATATATGTCTAAAGGCATGAGAATTAAGGTTTGAAAAATGGTGAATTACAATTGTTGTATGTGAGTTTCCTCGTGAGAAAGAAAGAGTAGCCGAGAAGAGAAAGAAATGTAAATAGTGTGAGGTGTTAGAAGATAGAAGATCTTAATTGTATTTCTCCGAAAATAATTGAATAATAATATCGGTCATTTCTTGGTGGATAATAGGCCACATCATCGGGTGAACCACATTAAATTTGGTGTTATTTTTCTCAGTTTATTTTATCTTCTAGTTATGTTTTGTGTTTATTGCTTTTGTATGCTTTATCTAATTTTGGATTTGTGGGCAATGTTATATGGTTTAACCTCAACAACAGTACTCAAGGAACTTTGTTTGAGGATTTGTGTGTTGACCGGATTTATCACACAAAGGGTTTCCTCGATTGAGTGAGAGCTACAACAATGAAAAGATAACAATTATAGAGTGGAGAAATTTGATTGCCGTAATTATCAACCTGTGGAAGATGCAAGTGGAAGATTATACATATCAAGGATCTATATTTCATCATTGGATGAGGATACATAACCTAATTCAATGACTGATGAAGAATGGAAGATTCTTTACGAAAAGGATCTGTGAGGATCTATAAGATTGAGCTTACCAAGATCGTTGGCTTTGAATTTTATAGATGTAAAAACCATGGTAGAGTTGATGAAAATCTTTAGAAAAAATGTATGAAACTCCTAAGCTAGCTTCTAATAAAGTTTATTTGTCAAGAAATTGTTTAATTCTAAGATGCAAGAAGGTGAATCCATCAAACCATTTTAATGATTTCCGCTATCAGAAATCAATTGAAATTGGTTTATATTCAAACGTTTGATGATGAAGTGAAAGAAATTTTATTCTTATGCTCCTTCGCCAATTTATAGTTTGGATAACTTGGTTATGGCTCTTAGTAATTGTTTGAAATTTTATGATTTGGTTAGTGTAATCCTCAATGAGGAAATATGCAACAAAAATTACATGAGAATCATCATCTAGAAATGATTTGAATATGAAAATTAGGGGAAGATCAAAAGAGATATATTTTAAGAGAAAGAAGAATGGGAAATTAAAGTCAAGGAATGAAAATCTAGATCCGTGACTCAAAGACTTAATTTACTAGAATCAGTGAAAGAGAGGACATGTAAAGGAGTGTTGGTCTAAGGAAAATAAAGAGAATATACCGAGCATAAAGGTAAATAAGAAAACATTACAAGTGAAAGGGTAATACAAGATTCCCTTATTCTCTACTTGGATAGTAAAGTAGAGGTTTTAAATTATGGAGCTTCTTTCCATGCTACCCATAACAAGGGTTATTTCAGAAATTATGTTTAGGGTGATTTTGGACATGTCTATTTAGGAGATGATGAACCATTCAATATTACTAGTAGAGGTGATGTTCATTTGAAATTGCTGAATGGAAATACATGGGTATTGAAAGATGTGAGGCATGTGCCAAGCCTCAAGAGAAATATAATTCATGCAGGAAACTAGGTGAATTTAGATGCATGGTTACACCGACAACCGATTCTTAGAAAGTTACCAATGGATCCTTTGTTGTGGAAAGAGGAAATAAGATAGGAACATATGCATTTGTATACCCGTGTTACCCATCGATTCTTTCTCGTGCTATCTACTACATATTCGATACAAACATGTGGTATTATCGGGCTAGGCCATATGAGTGAAAAAGGAATCCAGATCTTAAAGGAAATGGGTAAGTTATCGATTTGAAATATTTAGATCTTGATTTCTTGAGATCTAGTATATTTGGAAAGGTTAAGAGAGTGAAATTCCTCAAGGTTAGGAAACAAAGAAGGACCTGCTGTAAATCAGAGCTTGTACACTGCACCAGATGTGTGGGACCAACCCATATATCTTATTTGAGGATCCTAATATTATGTGACTTTCATTAATGATGCCACTGAAAGGTATGGGTTTATTTTATTAAAGGTAAATATGATGTTTTGAGACTTTTAAAATATGGAAAGCTCTTTGGGAAAATGAATCAAATTCAAAGTTAAAGTTCCTAGATCAAAATGGTGTTGAGTAATATAACAAAGCTTTTAATGATTATTGTTCAATAAATGGAATACGCAGAAGAAAGAACGGTTTCGGTAGAACACCACAAAGAATGATGTTGTAAAAATAATGAACATGACAATCATGGAGCGTGCTGTGAAGCATGAGGATACATGTTAGATTTATTTTGACGGAGCTTTAGGGAAGAAGCGATGAGATGACTTAACGCAGTATTTAATCAACCGTGGGTCTTTAATAGAACTAGATGGTGGAATACCATAAGAAGATTTGGTCTGAAAAGAGTTAGATCTTTATTTTCTTAGATTATTTGGCTTATAATCTTTTTGCATGTTGATAAGGAAAATACGGAAGAAGTTGGATGCTAAATCTAAGAAATGTACTTTCATCAAGGTTATGGCTCTAGTGATATCGTGATTCTATTTTTGGGATTTATAATATTATAAG
>CM031241.1:657460455-657584382 GCA_018340775.1 Taxus wallichiana var. yunnanensis
TATTTATCAAGATATGAATTCATCATTATTTAAAAAAATTATAGTTTGAAGATTTTCTAAACCCTAGTTAAATAAATAAATTCTGAAAAATGTTGATTTTGTAATGGTTATAAGTTATCCTTTTAATACATAAATATGTCATCGGGACGATGAATATTTTTAGGGGAATTATGTAACATGCTACCCTTTTTTCCTAAAATTAATAATTTTATAAATGGTTAATAAACTATCAAACATATTTATACAAATTTATTAATCGGGAGTATTATCTCGCACCGACATTGTTAGCAAATACACGAAATATTTTGTTGACAATGATGATAAGGTTGATAGATTCACTTCTTAAATCATTGGTCTCGTAGTAATGTTAATAAAAGTTTGTGATTATATATATATATATATATATATATATATATATATATATATATATATATATATATATATATATATAATTGTGATAAATTATTGTGTGGGAAGTATAAATTATAATCGGCTATCTAGAACAAGTTGAGAGTGTCCTGACATTGGGACCATAAATGTTGTGATTTTAATTTGTCTAAATACACCTTTAAAAGAAGTCGATATTGTTTAAATGATCCATGAGTAGGATGATGTTGAAAACATGCATTGAATTACGGTTGTGAGATGACTTATTTAATGCACAATAAATTATACCACTTAATTAAAGTAGATGATAGGTATATGTTGTGGTACATACATACATACACTCACACATGGATATTTATTACGAGGTGGGAATGCATAGAGGAACATATATTAGCGATTATTTAAATTTGTGAATACATGCTCATATTTTTAATGTAGGCATAGATTTTAAATGATTATAGTTACATGGATTATGTGAATATTAACCAAACCTATGAAATTTTATGCGAAATTAAATTTGGCTAAGGAAATATGTGGGTAGCGTTGGTTAAAGGGAAGTGGAAAGTGTAAAGTGTATGTGGCATGGTAAATAAACTTGGCAAGGTTTATGGTTTATGACATTTAATGCAAGCCTAACTTCTCAGAATGGTTAGCTTCCTGAGAAGCCAACTCCAAAGGTATTCACATCACTCTCTCTTTGTTCATTTAATTGTTTTGATTTTCGCTTCACTAATTTTACGGGTTATGGAGATTATGGTATTTTCATTTCATTGTGCGTGTTTTTTCGGCCATGGGAATGATTACAAGCAAGGATACGGTGTAGATTCTTAGCAAAAAGAAATGTTTCATTATTATGACAATTATTTTGATTTTGAGGAAGATTACGTAAGGAAGAATATAAATTTTAGAAAAATATTATGTATTACAGTGCATGTTCTTCTTACCTTAATCTTTGTAACATGATTGTTATAATTTGATAATGGTGAACTACCGTTTTGGTCTATTTACATGAAAAACTATAGATATGTGAACTGGGTATACTTATTTCATGACTAGGAATGGTTATGTGAAATGAATTTAGTTATTTTGTGTACGAGAATGAAGTTTGAACTAGGTATAGTTATTTTTCGTGACTCGGGATAGATATGTGAATGGGGTATATTTAATATGTGACTTTGAATGAAGTGTGAACTGGGCATATTTATTTAGGTTATGTGTGAGTATAGTTTTGACGGGTATGCATTATTTTTTTATATGTGATTTTTTGAGTTGGATACCTCCTTTATGCAGAATATGCAATCAAATTTTGATGATTAATCTTAAATGGAAACCGTGTAGTCGTGATTTGGGTTATTTGACTTGATTATCGCACACAAGGAGGCTATATAGTGAGATATGTATTGAGGTTGAGATGTAATATGGGTATGAATACTTGTGTAAATATGTGGTTACAGTGTTTAAAAATATTTATAAGTAAGAGAAATAAGTTGGGAAAAATCTCAACTCGTGTTGTATTTAGATTTATTTGACTTAAAATAAGATGTTTAGAAAGTATAGAAAGTGATGTTATAATCATGTGTAGTTATTTAGGGAAATGACAAGAAATTGCAATACTTCCATTGAATACGCTTTAATGAAGCACAATATGCTTTTGTTTGGATTTTATATTCTTGAAAAATATCAAATTATCTAGGCCTTAAGTTAAAACTATGCATGTGATGTTACGATTTACATAACGCCCATAAATGGGTATTTGTGTTAAAGGATAATGTAATCTCTCGATATAGTATCAACTATGTTTTCTCTCTATAAAGATATGTGATGAAATAGACGAAGAATTCTTGGTTATCTTTTTGTTCTTTTATAGACTTAGCTTCATCGCATTATGGTGTAAGGAATATTATATTATTTATCTTGACATGAAATTACTATAAATATTTAAGTAAAATATTGGTCATTATCTTTTGGATACTAATACCATCTAGATAAATTACAATATTTGGTAATGATTTTAATGTTATGAATACATACATTTGATCTTGACTTATAATGGATATTATGTCGTCTAGCCCTGAATTTAGATTGAGGAAAAGTATGGTAAATATGATTTAAGTATGTAAATTATAAATCAATATCATTATGATATGTTGAATGGATTTTTTATTTCAGATAGACATAAAATAATGATGTTATGATTATAAATTAAATGATTATTAAGTGAAGGGTAATATGTTGTAGATTAAAACAAACCTTGCTTGTTATTATCGCTTTATAATGATTATGGTATAGATAATGAGGGATTTTTCTCATGCTAGTTCATACAAACTAACCATGTATATTATTTCTTCTAAATGTTGTACAGGTAAATAAGAAGCTATGAAGTGATCACTCCGGGTTGATTTTAATAATTTTTATGAATATGACCATTTGGTCACCAATATAAAGACTTTCTTTTCTTTCATAAGTCTCTAGTTTGTATTTATTGATTTCATGATGAAGTCTTAAATGAAAGAAGGGCTTAAGACCCTGATGTAAAGTTGTAATTATGAAATTTTATGATGTAATTTTTTTTGAATTTTTGGTGTTGATAAAGTTTTGATGGCCTATTTATCTTACAATTTGTATATCGTAGACATTGTCTACACTTATACTTAATTTGTATCAAGTATACAATCTATTGATCCAATAAATCAATAAATGGTAATCGAGAACCTTAAAATAAATCATAAGTAATTACCTATTCTAAATTCTTTATTAAATTAAGTTTATGTATATAACAACTATAAAGAAAATATAGTGGTGAATAGTTATCATAGACATAATAATATGAATCCATAGTGGGTTTCTATAATGGATGAATATTGGTTTCAAATAGCAATATCATTATTTAAAAACTTATATCAAGATGATTATAACAATTAACATGGAATATAATCATAGTTAAGAATAAAGGAATATTATTTTCATGAAATAATTGTTCTTAAGTCACTATTCCCTTAGGAAATGTTAAATTAATCCTTATGAATGAAAGATTCTTGCATCTCTAAATAAGAGATCAATTTAGTGAACTAAGACGATTAATTAATTTAGTAATTCTAACCCTATTAAAATGGGTTTACCAATGATAAAAATTCTTTAATCCATAACAAAATTAAATCACCAAGTTATGGGTAACATAATTAAATGATTGAACTCAAGGTCTTGGGCTATTGGTGAGTTATGAGTAGTTTGTAATCATCAACCCAAGTCTCATTCTCATTGAGTTCATTGAATGCTTTCAATAAGTGGCCATAGGGACACCTTGAGGTAGGGGTTGAACTTATCTATATGGACCAAGTAGAATAAAGTGTGGCGTTCCAAATGCGGATCGCTTAGATTAAGGACCCAAGCCCACCCCTATGTTCCACTTAGAGATAGTGCTCCTCCACCACTCCAATTCATAGCTCTGGTATAATAAAAGCATTTACCATCCAAAATTTGAACTCAAGTTCTTGGGATATTGGTGAGTTACAAGTAGTTTGTAATCATCAACCCAAGTTCCATTCCCATTGAGTTCATTAGATGCTTTCAATAAGTGGCCATGGGGACACCTTTAGGTAGGGGTCAAAATTCTCTATATAGACCAAGTGGAACATAGCAGGTGCTCCAAATATGGATCACTCGATGGACACTAAGGACCCAAGACCACCCCCATGTCCCACTTAGATAAAGTGCTCAATCCCTACTCTAGTTCATATCTCGTATAATAAAAGTGTTTACCATCCAATTTTTTTAGGATTTACATTGAAGTGAATCTCGGAAAGGGTTTTCTAGATCAAATGACCCTCAAGATGGGAGATACAAACTATTCTCATATTATGGACTATGAAAATATAGCCTTTAGATGTTGAAATTGTAGGGAAACTAGTCACCTCCATGTTGCTTTCCTTCAGAAGAAAAACCAGGCTCCTCAGAAAAAATGATCCATTCCCAAGCATTGGAGTCCACTAGATCTAGAAGAAGAAGACAATGCTAGTATGATGAAATTCAAATAGTTGTTGAAACTCATCCTTGATTTGCTTCCTTTTTCCTACTCTTGCTACAAATACTTCGCCTTTAGCTACAACTCCTCCTTATTCAGCCCCTCCCCTAGAGGACCAGAAGTTACTGGATATTACACTTTAGAAGGACCTTATCCAGAACTTAAACAACCCCATGAGTCCGATCACTCCGAATCAAACAAGGAGAGTTCCCATCCTCTAGAGAGATAATTTTCTTAGGACCTTTAAGTACACTCCTCTTATTACGAGAGATGCTTCGCAGGGATAAATGATAATTAGTGCGGTCTAAGAAAGGAAAGGGAAGGCTTCGAACACTCTTCCTTTCCTTTTCTCATTTATTTCCTTCTTCTCCTCTTCCTTTTCAGTCTTGCGACCTTTTTAGGCTACATCCCCTCTTCTCCTTTTTCTTCCCACTACAACTACTAGTGGCAGCTGTTATGTTGGTGTTTCTTCTTCTTCTTTGTAACTACAGTTTGTTGCTACAAGTGGACAACAACTGCTCTTCTTGTTATCTTCTAGTTTTCCATTGCTTCTTTTCTTCTTGTTCCAAGCCTTCTTGGTCCTTTGCTCACTTTTCCTCTGGCCTTCTTCACTTCACTTCTTCATTTTTATATCTAGAAATTGGGGCCCTTGTAAAAATATGCGGGTCCTCCCAAAACCCCCACTTTACCCTTATCCAAAAAATAAAAATTAAATGACATTAAGAATCCATAACTAATCTTGTACAACCAATACTCAATTATATAGAAATATCCCAACTTACGAAGAATAACAACAAGACATAAGGTGGCTACAGTAGTAAACCTTAAGTACGGTGTAGATTAAGTATAATATCATGTCTTCATACATATACCTTGACATAGTAATAACTAGGGGTAGTTATGAAAAATGGAAAGAGGACATAATGGAAATAATTCCATTATGTGGTCTCTCCCTTTTCGTAAGAACCCCAAGTAAGTTGTGTATCTTTTCATTTACAAAGATGGTCATGTAAAGAACACTTCCTCCTTCTTAACATGTTCACCTTCATACAAAAATATTTAGATAACTGTGTTGAGATAAATGTTGGTTATAGAATACTATATCTCTAGGATTTGTGTGGTCTCAAGATACGTTGTTTACGCACAATGAGATACTTTGGCCAAAGTAATGAAAATTGTTGATTGCATTATCTACTCGCCATATCCTTAATTATATATGTCGATATGAGAATATGAATATTGAATTTCATGGTTGACATTTAAGGATGGAAACATAGTTGTCTCAACAAAACATACTATTTTTTTTTATGATTAATCTTAATGAGTGGATTGAAGGGATAAAAGAATAACCCTTCTCAACCTGTACAAGGTTTATACACAAAATATTTATCAAATGGATCTAACTATACTAATAACTTTTAATGAAGTTTATTAATTGATAGCTTTAAATAATGTTTATTTCACCTATGTGATTGAATATGAAGATTCTTGCTTGTTAAAAAAATCTTCGATTTTGGGAAAGTAAATTGAGGTGTTAAATTTTTAAGGCTCAATTATGAGTTAACATAAAGTTAATCTAGATATTTATTTTCTTTCTCTTTTTATTCCATGTATTTCTTATAATCATTTTCTATTCATTAGGTGTCCAAAATTGGAAGTTTGATTTTATAATATCTTGTACTCACCACCTTGGCATGCTCCATTAAATCTAAATTTAATAATTCCTTGACATGAGATTCTCACTACTTTTCCTTGTTATATGCACACCATGAATGCATGGATGGCTATGCTTCCTTCAATGTGACTTTGAAAACTTGGGTTTAAAAACATATTTAAAATTTTGTAGAACCTCTTCAAACCCCTTTATAGCTTTCAAAGAGCCATTTTGTTTATAAATATAGGTCATTCCTACAATGGTAAATAAATATTAAATAATGCATTTGAATAAAATTAAATATTTCACATAATTTACTAATGAAAATATTTCATCCTCTAACATATGATTTTTCTTTACAAGAAGGTTAACCACATCATTCCCATAATCATAAAAATTTAGGGGTATATTAGGAATAAAATTTCTTCTAGCTATATATTAATTAATTTGGCCAATTTGGATTCATAGTTTTCAATTTAAGAAAGTGATTCCTTAACATTAATTTGAATACTCTTGCAATTAATGCATGTCCTCTCCAAATTTTTCAATAATTGAAAAAAATACATTAAGGATGGTTTGCACTTTATGTAATGTATATGGAGGGACACTTTTAAATAAACATGATTGAGTTATCTTGACATGCACATGTATAACAACATCCTCTTATAACTTATTAGTGGATTTCCCAACTGAATCGAGGTTCTTTGTTAATATAAGCATCCTCAATATGAAATTACCCTATTTATATTCCTCTTTTCTTCCCTCTAATTCTCATTTATTTCTTCTCATAAGTGACCATTTCTCTTAATGTAAATTTTCTAATAATAACTATTATTTTAGGATCCTTGTTTTCTTGTGAAACTCAATGGATATTTTTAGGGTGAAGGAACTATCTTTATACACAAGAATACTATTTATTCATCCACTCATGATGATTCATTGATTATATGTTTCTATTTCATATGGTGCTTCTATTATATTAGGTAATTTACACATAGGTGTTATCAAGTGTAGGAAATACCAAAAAATCAACACATGATAGGGTTTAATGGTACATGTACTTGAAATTCATAGTGTCGGGATGATGAGACATAAAAAATGAATGAGCTCCCCTCATTTCACCAAGTGAAGAGACATGCAAGAAAAGGAAACTAGAAAATAAATATTTAGATGAATAGGATGACAAGTTACTTAGAAAAGGTCGATCCCAGGAATCCAAAGGGACTTCCTTGAAGGATGTAAGCTCATATTGATATAATTAGGTGAATTGATGAAGATGATAAGATAAATGAAAATGAAAAATAAGCTAGAATCAAAGATGAAAGGAAGGTCCTTATCTTCTTTCTAGGTGGCCCAAGTTAGAGAGGAGGAAATCTAAAGGTCCTCAAAGTATTCGTACATTAGTAATCTACAATTGCTTCTTGGATTTCATGGAGGAATTTGATCTATTCCTCAATGTCTTCTAGGGTCATTGTGAATCTGATAGCATATATAATAAGCTCATGAAGGATTAAAACTACTCTAACACGAAGGGTTTTGGATGATCGGGAGATCACGGATGTTCATGATCATATGAGGACTAGAAATTATCATCTATAGTAGAGACATGCTTACAAACACACGCATTAGGCCCAGAATATGGATAACACTTGATAAATTGTAATGATTTGATAAATAAGGCTGAATTGAAAGGAATCAAATGTGATTCAATGGAATCAATGGTGATTGAAGGGAATCATGGGTGATTCCTATAAAATATTGATTTTCTTAATAAATGAAAAGCTGATAGGAAAAAGGGATTTAAAATTATTTTTTTCTTTTGTTTTGATGTATTACCATATTAGATATGATGAGGTTACCTTGAAATGTGATAATGATTGCAATAATGTTCACAAATACTGCTAAAGTCTATGATAATGGTTTGTTTATTGCCTAATGGTGTGTAGAGAATCTTTGAGGGATTGTAGATGTACAAACTAATGTGTTACAAGTCATAGGTGGGAGAGTGTTGTTGTAGGTCTTAGATATTGGTGGAGTGGTAGAGTTTTGTTGTAGGTTCAAGAGAAATCGAGAGTGAAGAATGCAAAAGGTCCAAAGGTCCATAAAACATGATTTTGGGCTCATATTTATAATCGTGGGTGATTTGTTGGAATCTCTCATGATGGGGAAATTCAAAACGAAGTTGTTTGGAATTGGTTTCAACCAATTGTAAAATGGAAATTTTGGGTATGGGGATGAGGGAAAATGGTTAGGGAAGAGGTTAGGTGAGGTTGGGAGGTTATGAGGTTTGGTAAGATGGTTAGGAGGTTTAGGGAGGTTATAGTAAGTATTTATAGATAAATATAATTTTCGAGGGTGAAAATGGTTTTACAAAGTGAGAAGGGTCACTTAGATAATGTTTAAGGTGATAGGTTTAGTGGACTAACATTTTTATGTAGGGTTTAGGTGGGTGAAAAAAACCCGGTGTCTACATTTTCCCCTTTTTATCAAGTGGTTTGTGAAAAATAAAATGCTAGGCAAAAATGATGTGAGATAGTTTTATTTATGCTTGGATGAGTAATTCACCCTCAAAGTGGGGGTGATTGTAATGGTGGTGTAAATTATCACCAACTTGATTGATTTCATTAGATGAGATAGGTTTGGTTTGACGTGTGCATTTCATTTTGAGTTTCCCCAAGACAAGGTATAGAAACAATATTGATGCAAAAGGTGTTACCATGGAATTATCCGATAGGGGAACCAAAGGGTTCATGTCCTATAGACATATGATTTGTAGGAAGTGAATGTGGGAGAATGATCTCGATCTGGGTATGGTATGATATGGCGACAAAAGTGGGATTTTGATACCGGGGAGTCAAGTGATAGGGGAACCAATGGGTTCGTGTCCTATAGACATATGACCTACCAATTTTAAAGCTACAAAAAAATCTGAATGAATTTTGATAGATGCGGGATTTAATGATTGATGGGCTTATTGACGTGTCAAAGGGTTTGGAGCCCTCGAGAATTAGGAACATGTTGGAAAAATGTGCTATTTTGATGAATATGATAGTTTTTCAAATGACTTGGATGTTTTAAAAGTGTGTTTTGATAATTTGAAGGGAATCACGAGTGATTTAAGGAAATTTCGATGACTAATGAAATCATTAGTGATTATAGGGTAGGAAAATTTGTGTGCTATAAATAGTTGATTTTACCATGGTAAATTCATTTTTACCATGCGTTTTGAGAGATTTAGAGATCTGGTTTTGTGAGTTTTGAGTGAAAAGTGACAAATGGAGGGTGTCAAAGGATCCACGTGGCAGAGGAGACCCACCTTAGGAGAGGTAAGTACCACTTTTTATTTTTTATGTATTTTTGTTTGTATGTGTTAGGAATGTTAATCAAGTCATCATAATTGCCAATGATTTTGGAAAATCACTTGAGATTATGGTGAATTGTTTCCGACTAGTGTTATTTTATTTTGATGTTGTAATTGTGATTTAATTTTTTATTAAGCGGTGTTCTAATGGATGTTTTATGTGTTTTAGATGCAAGAGAGATATAAATTGAATATCCAAGATAAGATCCCTTTGATTTTAGATTATCTATGAGCCTCTTTATCAGATGATGACTGGGATCACTTAGAGGATGTTATTATGAGTGTGATGCACCATTACAGGTGTATCCATAGTCAATGAGGGTTTTTGCTCAAATTCTTGAAGAGGTGGGAACTTTTCACATGCATTTTTTGGTTACCAATGGGTGAGATGACCATCACCCTAGAGGACATATACATGATTATGATATTTCCCATTTAGGGGAGGGGATTTATTTGATTGATGAGACAAATAGCAGACAATGATTAGGAGATTATATGGTTGTGATGTAGACATGATAGAGTTTTCGTTGGGTGGTTTTTCATACGGGATTTGTATAGTCTTGAGACGGAGGGTTGTGATTTGATGACCTTGATGATTATCAATATCAATTGTTATGTTTTTCCGACTCTCTTGGGGGTCGGTTTTTGTGGATGATGACATGAGTGTTAGCTGATATGATGGAGTAGAGAACCATCTTCACATGGTAGCATTATTTACTTTCTCAAACTTATAGGGAGTTGTGGGTATAGAGGATAGGGAAGAGGTTTGGGATTGATGTGGGCTTCTTATTTTATTGTTGGACGTATGAACATATTGTAGTGGCTTAGCGTAGGGGTTTACCGTGGGGAGGCTTAGTATTTTTAGATGATTCTGTTGGGTTTGTTTGATGGTGATTGGATAGAGGAGAGGCAAGGATGATACATGGAGAGGAGAATTATCGATAGCTCCTTGTTGGGTTATAGGCCGATGATGTGAGATGGAGAATGTATATTGAGTTTCCAACATGGTAGGGGGAGGAGGGTGAGATTACATCATCCCAACAAGATATTTGGGTATAGATCGATGGACCGAGGGAGTGGGAGATGATTAGATTGAGTCACATTAGTAAAAAAATTGGATTGGTTCGGGATGTTCCAGGAGGTGGATAAAACCTATATGCGTGATGATATATATGTGGATACATCTTTACCATATGTTACGGTGGTTCATGTTATTGTCAATGAGAATGGGGCGATGAGATTGAATGATCAAGGTGTTCCCACGATGTTGGACAATGTTGGGGTTAAAGAGGTGTATGTTTCATGGTGGTAGGATCAACTTTCCAAGGTGGAGATGTGTGTATAGGATCGTGTAGAGGTGGACCCTCATGTAGTAGTGGGTGAGGGTGAGGGAATATAGGGTGAGGGTGTTGGTGGTGGTGATGTCGGGGAGTACTAGAGGCTACTGATTGAGTGATTAGTGGTGATAATGCCTCATTATTAGATAAGAAGGCTACATTTTCTGCTAAAAGGATGACTTAGTGGGTGAAGCAGGATGGATTGGGTCAGCAGCTAACAAGAGTACACATATATGACACATGCAATAGAAGTTGAACAGTACATGCATTAGTGTGAGGCCTTGCAAAAGGCCCTCAATATCACATGATTGCTTCATTTTCAAGGGTCGAGATGGAGGAAATAATGGCCCAAACAAGTGATCATATGGGACCATGAGGTAGTGTGAGCATGGTGAACTATGTTATGATCCTCATGTGTAGATTTCACTAATGTCTCGAGGTTTTGGTGTAACGGTTCGTTAAATTTGGTATTAGAGCGACCACCCGTGTTCAAATCCCACTTGGTTGGTTACATCGTGTAGCCGGGGCCCATGGGGTGCATAAACATTGGTGAAGCAGGAGGCTTTGTACGTATGGAAGTGTGGGTGCAAACCCGCCCAAGTTGGGCTCTACGAAAGTGTGGTGGGATGTTATGATCCTCATGTGCGTATTTCACTAATGCCTTGAGGTTTTGGGTGTGATCCATTACATTTTTCAAGGGTCAAGATGGAGGAAACAAGGGCCCAAACAAGTGGTTAGATGGGACCATGAGGTAGTGTGAGCATGGTGAAATATCACTCATTATGTGATGATCTCGTGGTATTATGAGGAGATAGTACATGAAAGGCTACCAAATGAGCCTTGTTATGTCGTGTATCGGGAACATAGATGAGAAATACCATCATGTAATGTAGTGAGTTTGAGACAATCATCAAGGGGTCCAGGTGGGGGTGGTCCTAGTAGAGGGCTAGATGGTGGTGATGGTGGTAATAAAGGGAGTAGCGACCATGGAGGCATACGGTTGATGAATTTTCAATTCACTCGATAAATGACATTTTTGATGTATACGGATCTTTGTGAAGCCTATATTTGATGTATATTTTGATACATGGATTTTTGAGACTCGATGATGTATATTGACACATTGATATGATATCACACACACACACACACACACACACACACACACACACACACACACACACACACACACACACAGTATATATATATTTGATTTTGATTCATATATTGATTTACTTTAGTGTGATTTTTGGATGTGATAATGTAGTATTTAGATATGATCATGATGTTTATATGTATAGATGTTGATAAATGTTTTAATCATATTTGATGTGATGTTGAGATGAATAAAATGTTGAAAGAATATTTAGTTGTATTTAATTTTTATGTGATGTTTTAAGATATATATTTGATTATGGTGTGACTTTAATGTGTGTCAAAATGTATTCTAATCATGGGTGGGAATAAAATGTGAACTTGTTTTCTTTTGGACTGGATTTGATACATATGTGATGGTAAAATGTATAATGAAGGCTCTTGCACTTTTTGTCCTTATAACAAATGTTAACACATGACTAACAATGAAAAGTCACATGTAGGATCTTGGATACAAATGAAAGTGAAATGTATACCTTCCTAGTAAAAGGGAAGGGTTAACATATGTAGGTTGTGGGGGAGAGTAGGTTATCCTTTCAATGGTTTCATAAGCTCATGCCCTGACTATACATTTTAATTTCACGCAAATTGATCAATGCGGGAATATTTCTCTTAGTGGGTAAGTTGATCGATGTTGATAGCTTTTCGAGGATGCTTTTGATATTTTGACTTTTTTGAAGGCTAATCGATGTGGGAAGCCCTTTTACAATGACACGGGTATCCATATTTTGAGGGAGTGGTCTACACTTTTGAATTTTTGTTTTTGGTTTTTGATAGCCTTCCTTTGAGGGATTGGTCTATAACTTTGACATGCAGCTCTCCTTCAAGGGATAAATAGTCTTTCTTTTTACAATATGATTTTGATATTCGATAGTTTTCCTTCGAGGATCTGTTGGTACCCAAATTGATTCTCCCTCGAAGGCCGAGTAGCATCACAGTCTAGTAGGAAGCTTAGAGAAAAGCATAACATATAGTGTGTTATTTAGTAGTGGGGATGAAATGCAGCTTGCCCTTTGTCACTCGGATGTGGAGAAACAGGTAGCACCCTCAAGAGGATTTGACCTATCCTCACTACTTTATGGTTATGCCTTTCAACGGGGTGAGAGGACCCTTTTTGTAGCTTGCTTTTTGTGGAGGAGATGTAGATATACTCCCTTATGAGATTATTAAGAAGACCTTGAAGAAAATATGATCAATGCAAAAACCTAACTCTCACAAGTTGTCACTCTAGATAATGGAGATATTTTCTAAGCAAGGTTCGAGACCACTAAAGACAATGAAAACCCGATTGTTTCCACATGTTTTGATGGTAAAAATATGCATTTGTTTACATACATGATAAATAGGGGTAGTATGGGTATGATTAATTGTTTTTAATTGAATTTTGGTGGGAGGTGAAGTAGGATAAAGTTGATTACACTAGATCTTTGGAGGGACTTTACAATAATGAGAAACTTCACAAGAGAAAGCTTGTAACAATCAAGATGTTCCTTCAACGAAAGGTGTGCTTTAATGGAGGCTTAGATCGAACGTTTTCACATAATCTTTAAGAATCCAATACAAAGTTGAATTTAGAAGACTCAATTAAAGACTATAGTTTTTGATTAACCACACCTAAGGTATACCCAAATAATTATAGACAATCTTTATCAACAAATGACACTTTGAATTGATTTTAGATTCATTTCTCTCATCCAAGATGAAGGCTCTTATTGAGATGAAATTGTAAATTCCATTAAACTATCACAAGGACAAGATCATGTGTGTTTTCACAAAAAACTTTAGTATAAGATCGCAACGGAATGAATAAAACTATTTGCATACATTATGAATAAAGAAGACACTAATTTCTCGAGTCAAACACAGAATAAATAAAATTTGATTAAACTTATCAAGGGGAAAGTTCCTAGAATAGTCTCAGAGATCGTCAATGGATGTACACTCGTAACCACCTTGACACGATCAAATTTAACACAAAAGAGACCTACGAGTTTCTCAAATAGTCCCTCAAAATGACAGGCTCTATTAAGATTTTTAAAAATCAATTCCGACCTCTAACACTCCAACATTCAACCTCTAACCTCTTACCAAGAGCAGATCTCTTGTATTTATATTAGAAGTGACCATAACGAGAGGAAAAATGAAAATCTGATGACAACTCGACCACCATTCATTAATGCTCCCTGTAAATCTATCCACAATTTGAAAATTTTCTTTTTTATATCCTCCATGCTTGCTTTGGTGTATTAGAGGAAGAAGAATCATAAATAATATCAAAAATGGGTAGTGGAAGCAACTAGATCCACTTTAATGGCGTGAAATTCATTTTTAGTTTTTCACCCATCAAGGCTTGTTGAAAGTAATACTTTATGTTTCCATGGTGTAGTGGAGGTCCAAAGCTTTCTAACTATGTTAGATTTGCAATATTTTGAGCCCGAGTTGAAAGATATGCCCTCTTTGCAGTTTGTATCAAATCAGACAAATGGGCGGGGAGAACCATTTGAGAAATGGGTCCCCTTTTCTAAGATCTTGAATGAGCTCGGGCTCACCACGTGTCCTTGTTGATGAAAAGATGTAAATTTGATTGGGAAAATGCTCGTCAAACCGTAAAATGTGGAAAACGACCATTTGAGCCCGGAGATGAAATTTTCTCCAAGGACGAAGAGAATTTAGAAATGTTACAAGGCTATTTGACAAGGACAACAAATCCCAATTGTGGAAAATAGAAAGAATGAGAAAGCTGGAGTTTTTAAATGAAGTAAAACGGGGAGCCAAATTACAAACCCTTTTGGATAAACAGAGAAAAACGAAACAACTATGGATCCATACATGATCCTCGGCCCAAGAGGATCTGGTTATGGAAAAAAAAAGGAAGGTAGAGACTTCTTAGGCACAACATGGGGGATGAAATATGGCGGAGAGTCAGTAAATTGATAGATTTTAATGTAAAAATGGGGCGAGACTATTTTGAGCACCAACATCGGCTCCGACTCGGGGATGGGTACTCCCTACGAGTGCCACAAGAACAAGGTAGACCAAGTTCCAAAATATCCATTGGGAAAAGGAGTCAACTTGCAGAGCACAAAACTAGGACCATCCCCCAAAACGAATAGAGAAACCAACAAAAATAAGCCACTCGGGGCTAGAATGAACAAAAACATGAAAAATAGAAAACAAACCAACAAAATATACAATGTACAGATGATGTTCACCTTGGTTCTGGGGAATCAATCCAAGAAATGCTTCAAATTCCTTCCATTAATAGGAAATTCGAGCAATTCTCCATCCAAATCCTTCAAGAAGAAGGTATGCTCACCAATCTGAATGTCTATGGAGTAAGGTCCCATCCATAAAGCATCAAATTTTCCATGCTTTCCCTTATCTTCACACCTGTTATCCCATAGTAGCACGAGATCTCCAACATTGAAAGATCTTGGGGTGGCCTTCTTTTCAAATGACTTCTTGACTTCTCTCTCGAACTTTACATGCCTTTGGTGGGATACCCTCCTTTCTTCATCAAGTTCAACAATCAGTTAACACGGGCATCATATGGACTTACTTCTTGATCTTCCGGTTGTTGCATGAACTTATACGAGGATAATTACATATGCGAGGAGTAACAGGGCCTAAGTTCCATAAACCAGTTCAAATGGACTCTTTCCGGTGGCTCTCTTAATAGTAATTCGGTCTTCCCAGATAGAAAACTTCAACCGCTCACCCTATTTTCTCTTGTTCAACTCTAAGGTTCTTCTAATAATCTTGATAAATTTTTATTACTAGACTCGGCTGTCCATTTCCTTGGGGATTGTAAATAGAAGCATATTTCGAATTGATCCCATATTCTTTACACATCACCAATGAAGGGTTTAGCTACTGAAGCTCATGGCATTGTTAGCAAAAATTTTGACTGGCACCCCAAACTGCAGATGATATGGTTTAGCATGAAGTCCATGATGATTTGGTGTGTTTCCCTTTTGGTGGGGATTGCCTCCACCCACTTGGTGAAGTAATCTATGGCTACAAGAATCCACTTATGGCTAGCACTTGAAGGGTCTGAAATCTCACCAATAAAATTCATTCCCCATTGCTTGAATGGAGCTTGATTGATTTAGGTCTGTAAAATAAGGGAGCTTGAAGCTTTTAATATTCGAGAGAGAAGCGACAACTCTCACATCTTATAACCAAAATATTTGCATCCTTGAAGAGAGTTGGCCACCAATAACCAACCCTTAGGATCTTGTGTGTTATGACCCTTCCCAAAAATTCCCCCACAAACTCCTCCATGGAGATCAACAATTATCTTGGGGCTTCATCTTGATAATGCACCTTAAGAGGACTCCCTTAGGGTTATTCCAAGCTAACACAAAATAAGTAATGACATATTTCGGGAAGCCAAATTAAGGGCCCTTTTCGGTTCTTACTCAAATACTCGGGAAAGTATACATATCTCGAGATAAAAATCACATCCTTTTACCACTCGAGAACTCATCAATTTTTCAAAAACATCTACCCTATTTTCTTCTACTTCATTTACCTCAATAGTTTGCAAGTTTCTCTTAGCCATAATCTTAGCCAATCCCAAACCTCTCACCAACTTTGTGGTTTGGATATCCATGTCATATTATTACAACTTATTCACCTATCTCGCATCTTTTGCTTGAGAATTCTATCTCGATAAGATATCTTTGACCATGGTGTGCAACAATTTTAGAGCTCAAAATGTAAGGCCTAAAACTTTATTTCTATTACCAAGGTAAATGCTTGTTTCTCCATAATAGTATATTTCAGCTTAGCCCCCTGCAATGCCTTACTGAAAAAGGCAATTGGCCTCTCACCCCCTTCATCATATTTCTACAACATGGACGGATGCAATAGTGTTCTCTAAAGCAAAAGAGAATAGTTGAAAGGGCTTATTATAATTTGGAGCTACTAGAACAGGCACATGCTTTAATGCCTTTTTAATCCCATTGAAAGCTTGAATGACATCCTCCTCCCACTTGATGACCTGGTCCTTCTTTAACATGGAAGTGATTGGAATGGTCAACTCAAAGAAAGTTTGATATAAATGTTCGATGAAGTTTATCTACCCAAAGAAGGACTAAATTCCTTTCTTGGTTCACGGGATTGGAACCTTCTTTGATGACATCTACCCTTTCGGATCAAACATCACCCCCTCTCATGACACAATGTAACCAAGAAACTTTGCCTTCTACACTCCAAAATGGAAATTCTTTGGATTGAGTGAAATTCCATATTCTCTACATCTTATCAACATTTTTTCCAAGTTCAACAAGTGATCACTTATCTTTCTAGAGAACAAAACTACATCATCTTGGTAGACAATAATAAAATCATTGATGTAACCAAAAAAGCAACATCCATTACTCTTTGAAAGGTTCCTCCAACATTCATCAGCCCAAAGGGCATCGACATATACATATGTCCCCCAGGGGGTGGTAAAGGTGTTTAAATTCTTGTTGATTCCTTCACCATGACTTGGTTATAACTAGAGAAACCATCCAGGGTAGAAAGTAACTTAGAACCGATCACTAGCTGCAACATGTTTTCCATGTTTGGTAAAGGATAATTATCTTTCATGGATGCTCTGTTCAGATTTTGAAGTCCACACATAGCCCGATGTCACCATTCTTCTTTCTAAGCGATACTAGGTTTTGCAACCCAAGAAGAATACCTTGTGGGCTAAATAATTCCTCCGTCCCTTAGTTTCTTCAATTCTTCTTACATTCTAAGAGACAAGAGTGGATTGATTGGCCTCTGTTTCTTCTGAATGGTTTTGCATTAGATTCCAAAGGAATCTCATGTTGAAACAAATCCTCACCGTATGCCTTTAGTTTAGAAAAGGTCCAAGCCATGTAATCTTGATATTTTTTAGCAATTGGACTTAAGATTATTTTTCCTCCCTGCTGAAATTACTTCCCAACTAGATCTTCCTGGGTTTTTCCTTTTTGCCAAGTTCATGCTTCTCAATATCGCTTAGGGCTGCCATGCATCGTTAATAATGCAATCAACATTATCAAAGTTTGATTCAAGAGAAACCAACCCTCTAAGAATGGTATTGGTTTTCAATTGGATGATATATTTGCCAAACAAAGTTTCTTTTCCTTTTGCTACACACACCATTGGCTCCCAATCAATACACTAATAAAAAACCTCCCTTTATTCTCGTAAAAACCATTTAACTGGAATCATCATCAAATACTTGCCAATTTTTTACGTTGTCAGGGATAGATGGCCTTGTCAGTATTTCAACATTATATTCACAATTGGGGGACATTGAACAAACATCAAACCGAGATCCCAAGACTGCAAGTTGGTATGCAATAGTATTGAACCTTCTATCATGATGCACAATATTAAATGAGTCAAACATTTCAATCAAATCCCAAACTACATGCTTGTATTGTTTCATTCTCTAATTTTTAGTAGCATACAATTTTCTAATTTGTTTGACAACTAGTTCTGAGTCTCCTTTAACAATGATATCTTTAATATAATACTTCCAGGAAATTCTCAAACCTAATAACAATGCTTCATACTCAGCAATTTTATTAGTGCATTCAAAGTTAAGTTTGAAATAAAATACAAACTCTTCTTGGCTTGGGGAGATCAGAACAATGCTAGCACCATTTCCAAACTTGGAGCAAGCTCCATAAAACAATAATTCCACGGAGATCCTTCCTATTCAAGACACTTGCATTCTTCAATCTCATGCTCTTTTCCATCATTGAATCCTACAAATTTATGAGCATCAACACTTTTGTACAAAACTTCATAAGATGCATTGTTGGGATCTTTAATAAGATGTAACATCTTCTTTTCCCCATACAACTTGACAAGGTTTCCCACAATTGGGATGGTGGCATAGGACATATCCATTTGAACACTCCCACCAACAATTGCAGCCCATTTTCTAGATAACAACATACCCCACTTAATTTGGATGAATAATAATAACTACATCAAGCTTCAAGTTCCTGCCCGGATAGGCTACAAGTTGTACCACCAGACCTTTCACACATCCCACCACTAGCACCTCTTTGGAATCCATGGTAGTGCACTTCCCATATGTTGTTGTTACCTTGATGTTCAGTTCATTCATAACTTCCAAAGGCATAACATTGCATGATGCCCCGAATCAAACATACAGTTGTGCAGTAGTCTATCCTTAATGATCAGAGTGGTGAAGAATGGATCCACATTTAGCTGAGAATCTACCAAGGATGTCCCCAAATAAACCTCAAGTGGTTCATCTAGCTCTTTTGATGTTGGTGGTGCTTCTAGTTCTTCAATGATTGGAGGAGTCTCCATAATATTTATATTTCTACCTGGGGAACTCTTCTCTTCTTTCAATCCAAAATACTCCAATGCCCTCTTCTTGTGCTCAGGAATCCTAAGCAACTCAACAATTAGAACTGAGATCTTGATCTGACTCAAGACTTGGGCAATATCATAAGGGACAGACTTTGGCAAGGTAACATTGGAAGGAAAGCTGACACACTCATTAGATGGCACATGATTTTTGATAGCTTGGGCATGAGGAGGGGTATGAGTTTTGTTTGGGACAACAAGGCCCTTGGCAGATGCATCTTTCTTAGGGGCCTCTTTAGGAATATTTGAAAGCAATGGATTTTTTGGCTTGGCCTAAGGCCCTGTACCTTTGACAACCCTACTTCTTGTGTTGTACTCCTCTTGGGAAACAACAACGTTCATCAACAATTGCTGTCCTCCTCAGATGGGATTCCTCCATCATACTTATTTATCATCGAGCTCTTAAATATTCAAATTCATTATTAGGTATGTCAAAATCTTGAATTACATCTATTTCAAAAGTATGAGAAGGAGGAAGAAGTGGTATCTAGTGAATGCAATCCCAAAAAGTTGCAGCAGTTCGAGCACTTATCACTTCAGTTGAAGTTGCTCCTTGTTGTGAGCTTGAAGAGCAACCCATCATGTAAACATCATCATCAATACCAACATCATCATCAGCTTCTTCTTCTTTCTGATTTACTTCACATGGAGGATGGGGCAGAAAACATCTATCACACCAATCAATCTCATTTTCTTCATCAACAGACTTAGAACCCTGGGGAAATGAGGATCAGGCACCATTCTACTTTCACGTGCTTAGGGATGTCTATTTACAGATCCCATGGGTCCTTTACCTCTGTCATCTGACCTCTAATCACCCCTAGGATGATTGCCAAATCTATCATGATTTTGTGCATTCTTTGACCTTGTGAACTCTACCCAATTCCTTTCTCTTCCGGGCTAGTTTGTAAGATATTTCTTTGACAGCCCCGGCCAAAGTCCTAACAACCTCCTCAAGATCCACACTCTTGCTTGCTTGAGGATTTTCTAGGTTTATTAGTTTGACACCCTCCCTCTTAGGAGGTTTTCCAACTACTTTGATGTTGTTCTCAATTTGCAGAGCCATGTTAAAGGCCTGCCTCAAAGTGCCAAGGTTTTTATCCCTCAAATAGTATGCAACCTTCTTGTCAAATGCATCAACATACTTTATAAGACAAGATTCATCACATGGCCTCAAATTCACAGGAAATCTTCTCAATGTATTATTGAATCTTGTATTAAAATCATGCACTAATTCATTAGGATTCTTTTAATATTCTCAAATTATGACAAAAGAAACCTAGGGTCTATTTTGTCACCATACTACAATCTAAATGCATTCTTCATTTCAGTCCAAGAATCAATAGAGTTTTCAGGTAGAGATTTATACCAGTCCCTTGCATCCTCCTCTAATGTATGAATAAAAAAATTTAATGTACACATCTTCAAACTTTATTTCTCCATCATATTGAGAAAGAGTTTTAAGTCTTGATCACCGATTATTGCATTATTTCCTTAAAACTTTGGTAGTCTATTTCTTACATCCCATGGCACAACATTTGGATAGCCATTCATACCTCTAAAACCGATGGGACCAAAATTATTAATGATAAATGGAGTTCGGGTGGAGGTGAGCCATATTATTTTGAGGATGTGATCTTACGGGAGAAATAGAGTGATGAGGAGTGAGGGGTCCATATGGTACAGGATACAATTTTTAGAATGACGATCCCTTAATGGCTCTTTTTCACGGTGGCGTATTAAATTTGGAAAATACGGGGTAGAATGAGATGCAAATATTTCAAATATAAGGGTGGAATGAAAAGGCCCCTCTCTAGATGGAGAATTCATATTTAGAAAGAGACTACCTAATTGAGAACAATTGAGGAAGCATTGCACTCTTCAATCACATGCCGATCATTTTCACCAATGGAGACCTCTTTTCTTGAGGTTTGATCTCCAACAACCTTAAAAATTCTTCCTCCTTTGAATTAGACTTTCCAAACTCTCGGAAACAATCTTCTACTAGGGTCCGCAGTGAAGAAAGATCTTCTTCCTTCCATCTTTGTAAACATTAGTAACAAAAAGATTAAAACAACGGCATTTATGAAAATCAAATCAACTCGAGTCACCACTAAGGAATTTCACCTTAGTTGTGCAAATGCACTAAATAATTAGTCAAATATCTGTCAAGCCACTAAAGATCATGCAAAAGCTTTACAAATCAGATCTTCCTTCACCCAAATTTATCAATGGTGAGGAAAACCTAGTACAATAATTGCTGGAAAAATTTGGCCAGATGACACATAGAACCTATAACTTTGTTCAATCCTTACAGATCTGATCGAGAGAATGATGTTTTCAAAACATATTTGTGCATAGAAGCTGCAAAAAAACATTACGGGGTCTAGAAAACTTTGAATTCTTCAAAGCATCCTGGAAATAGTGCGATAAAGTGTTGGTACCTAAATTGATTCTCCCTCGGAAGCTAAGTAGCATCAAAGGTCCGACAAGAATCTTAGAGACAAGTAGAGCATATAGTATGTCATTTAGTAGCCGAGGATGAAATGCATCTTGCTCTTTGTCACTCAAATGTGGAGAAATGGGTAGTACCCTCAAGAGGATTTGACCTATCCTCACTACTTTATGGTTGTGCTTTTAACTAGGGTGAGAGGATCCTTTTTAGCTTTGTTGTTTTGGAGGATATGGATATATCCTTCCTTGTGGGATTATTAAGAAGACCATGAATAAAATATGATCAATGCAACAAAACCTAACTCTCACGAGTTGTCACTCTAGATAATGGAGATATTTTCGAAGAAAGGTTCATGCCACTAAAGATAGTGAAAACTGATTGTTTCTACATGTTTTGATGGTAAAAATTATGCATTTTTTTACATACATGAAAAACAGGGGTAGTATTGGTATGATTAATTGTTTTTAAGTGAATTTTTGGTGGGAGGTGAAGTAGGATAAAGTTAATTACACCAAATCTTTGGAGGGACCTTACAATAATGAGAAACTTGAAGCAAAGCTTGTAACAATCAATATGTTCCTTCAACGAGAAAGGTATGCTTCAATGGAGGCCCGAGATCAACATGTTTTCACATAATCTTTAAGACTCCAATATGAAGGATCAAATTTAGAAGACTCGATTAAAAATTATATTTTCTAATTAACCATGCCTAAGGTACACTCAAAGACTTACAAACAATATTTATCAACAAATGACGGTGAATTGATTTTAGATTCGTTTATCTTATCTAAGATGAAGGATTTTCTTGAGATGAAATTGTAAATACCATTAAAGCTCGGCCACAAGGATGAGATCCTATGTGATTTCACAAAAATATTAGTATAAGATTGTAATAGGAACAAATAAAACTATTTGCATACATTACGAATAAAGTAGACACTAATTGCTCGAGTCAACACAAAATAACTCAAATTTGATTAAACTTATCAAGGGGAAAATTCCTAGAATAGTCTCGAGCTCGTCAATGTACGTACACTTGCAACCTCCTTGACACAATCAATTTTAACACAAAAGAGACCTATAGGTTTTGAAAACAGTCCACCCGAAAAGGACAAGCTCTATCACGATTTTTTGAAAATTAGTTCGACCACTAACACTCCAACATTCAACCTCCAACCAAGAGTAGAGCTCTTATATTTATATCGAAGTGGCCAAAATAGAGGAAAAGGAAAATCTAATGGACTTGACCACTAGTCGTTAATGCTCCTTCAAATCATCCACAATTTGAAAATTTTCTTTTTATATCCTCCATGCTTGCTTTTGCATATTAGAGGAGAAAGAATGGGAAATAATATCAAAAATAGGTACATGAAGCAACAGATGCACTTTAATGGTGTGAAAGTAATTTTTAGTTTTCTCCCATCAAGGCCTATTAAAGTAATATTTTATGCTTCCATGGTGTCTGGAGGTCCAAATCTTTCCAATGGTGTCGATTTACAATATTCGAGCCATGAGTCGAAAGATATGCCCCTTCATAGTTTGTATCGAATCCATACAAATGGGTGGGAAAACAGTTTGAGAAATGAGTCCCTTTTGAGATCTTGAATGAGTGTGGGCTCACCACATGTTGTTATTGCTGAAAATATGTAAATTTGACCGGGAAAAATGCCCATCAAACCGTAAAATGTGGAAAAAGAAAATTTGAGCCCGAGAGATGAAATTTTCTCCAAGGGATGAATAATCTATAAATGTTACAAGGCTCAAATACATTCCTCTCGAGCTATATCCATTCATTTTTCTTCAAGTATTTAGGGAAAAAAATGACAAGGACAACAAATACAAAGCTGTGGAAAATGGAAAGAAGCAGGAGAGCACGAGTTTTTAGATGAGCAGAGAATGGGGACCCAAATTACGAGACCCTTTCCGAGATAAACGGAGAAAAAGGAAACAACTATGGATCCATACGTGATCCTCGGCTAGGAAGGACTGGTTATGGCAATAAAAGGAAGGAAAATACCTTGCAGACACAACACGGGGGATGAAATATGGAAGAGGCCGTAAATTGATAGATTTTAATCACGAAATGGGGTGAGACTATTTTGAGCACCAACAAGATAAGTCTATTTATTTTGATAAGATGCATCAATAGATATTTTGACTTTAATTTTATGATGAGGGCAAGACTAGTAGACTATTTTGAGGAGGGAAAACATGTGTGCATAAACTACACATGTGTGTCTTGTAACATGTTTTTAGTTGGTCGATAAGGTGGATGGATGTAATTATTGTAGGGTTCTGTAAGGAGGAACTTGTCCATGTGAAATATGCAATGAGCAGAGCCATGGTGCTCATATTTAAGGTTATGAGGATAGTGATGGTAAACCACATGATTTCAAATCATTTCAATGATGAAATAATGAGTTGGTGATGGAATAATATCTTTGGTGTGAATGATATCATGAAAGTTGACATATTACTATTAGAAATCACACGAGTGTAAGGAATTCAATGGTTCCTTTTTTAGGTGTACCATTAAGGAGGCTAGACGGTAATCTTTTGACCCATACTTGTGAGTGATGACATATGGACCAATCCAATTAGGGAAAAACTTTCCACGTTTAATCCTTTCCAGAGTAGTGACATTTTGATTTTATTTGAGAATGAGATCACCTATATTAAATTCATGTTCCTTTACATGTTTTTTATACATGCACTTGATGTACTCTTAATAGACATGATGATGTTTGAGGTTTGTTAGGTGACATTAATTTAACAACTTTAATTGTGTTAGAGGTTCTTGACGATAATCCTCATTGGGATAAAATATATGAAGGATATGTGGAGTGATGGGATTTGAAATTCAAGGGGTAAAACCACCTCGGAGCCATGTTAAGAGAAAAGGATGTATCACTGTAGGAGTATGGATGTTAGTTTGATAATCCTAGAGAGTAAATAGGATCTAGATATGCCAATTCATTCTACTTGATCGACGGTTTTCATAAGAATTTTGTTAAGTGTTTTGTTAGAAGCTTCAGATTGTCCATTTTCTTGTGGATAGTAAGGTGATGAAAATATTAGTTTGATGTTAAATGTGTCACATAATTTCTTAACTTATTTATTCTTAAAATATTTTCCATTATTAGTGACTAGCTTGTGAGGGATTTGAAGCAACATATTATATGTTGATAGTTAAAGTCAATGATTTTGTTAACTTTGGCGAGAGACTAGAGTAGGGAAACTTTTAGCGGCTAAAATTAGGAATTCTGGAATATGAATTTGGCTATTTTTACAACCATGGTAGTGACCACGTTTTGCCCAAAAATTCCACAAACAATAATTTTTCCCATGTGAATAGCCAATAGATCTCCAATCCCAACATATATTTGTTTATTGAATCACCACATGATAGATGGTTCGGGTTTTAAAACATTCTTGGATTGCCAAGAAATCTATGGAACCTTCATGTTCATTTGGTCTCATTCATTGACATGTTTAGGATTTTTTTGAAATTTGATTTCATTCACATTAGATCTACACACACACATATGTATGTATATATATATATATATATATATACGTGTGTGTGTTTTTTTTTATAGACACACACACAAATCTATATTGGAAGAATTTAAAGCTTTATAAGACCTACCAAAATTAAAAGATCTGTGCTAATTGTCTAGGAAGCTACTAAAAGTTTTGATAAGCCTTGGAACATGAGGAGTGGCTAAAGCTATCACCCATTACGAGCACTTGAGCATAAAGGTATGCAAAAGGATCCCCAATGCTCAAAATTAAATATCGAGAGGACATGTAATGGGATTTCGAGCATCTTGAAGGAAAAGGCATTCCATTGAATCCAAGCCCACCTTTGAATGAGCCAATTCAATAAAGGTTTAGGTCCACAATCGGCGAGGTAGAGTGACGATCGATGGAGCATGTGGCGAGAACTCCATTTGGACTTAAAATGTGTTTTTTGTAATAAATATCCTTCATGTCAATGAATTAACCTTCATTCACCACTCCATATATAATTTCATTCAAAAAATATATTGTATTTCATCAATGTCATGAATGCAGGTTTTAGATAATTCACCAACCCAATGAATTTGTTTGAGACCATATTCATCATTTCTAAAAAAATTTAGAGATTAGGACAGGCCCACCCCTCCTCTCCCAAACAAGTTGGGCTAGTATGCCAAGGGAAACCAGGGAGCACCCTTGGGAACTGGTCCCTGGATAAGAGTTGGTTGAAATTTGGGCCTGGCTGGTTTTATTGTTTAGTCATTCTCTATCCAAATGGGGGAGGGCCATACTCTGAATAAGCCCCCGCTATATATCTAAAGAAGCTCCGCCCTATCTATAGATTCTATCGGGGCCTCCGTCTTCGGGGGGTCTCATCAGAGATCGGGATGGGGGGGCTTTCCCCTTTTGGGAGGGGACGCCCCCCACCCTCAAGCTCTGATGATGCCCCCTAGACTAGAAGGAATGGCCTTTACCCATTTAGTGAAGTATTTAGTGGTTGTGATGATAGAGTGATGCCATTGTGATGAATGAGGGTTGATGAGGCCAATGAGGTCTAACCCCATTGTGAGAAGGGTCATAGATCTTGAGATGGTTGTAAATCCTTATTAGGTATATAATATTAGAATTATTTTGCCACTTAATGTATTTGTTGACATACATGTAACAATACTAGTAACAACCCATTCATAGGACACATGGACTTATTGAATGAATTTAATAGGTTCATGAGATTTGAGACATCTTAGCAAGAGGACATCAAATCCGTGCTTGCATAGAACACCACCTACAATGACATATCGGGTAGTCCATCGAATAAAATATTGTTTAGTGTTTAGATAGTGGAGGTAATTTTTGATTCGAGAGATAGTAAAATTTTTGAGTGTACCAAAGATCTATTGGATTTATTTTGAGGGGATTGATAGAAGAGAGTTCATTTTTGTTGGATGGTTGATCAAGTTTGTGTACAAGTTAAACAATTTAGAATCATTAGTTGATAGGGGGATGAGGGATTCAAGTTAATCCATGTTGTATGCGAATTTATTAGAAGATCGTGGAACTTTTTGGATGGTGTAATGATCAAAAGATTCTAAGAGGAATTCAACAATGGTTTAATATTTTAATAGAATATTTTTTTACATTGATTAATTCCTTTGATCTTATTGATGACAAGATATGAATAGTTATAGATTTCCAATATTTGAACACTTTGAGCATGATGGAGTTTTGATACCCATGATTAGGGATTCATATGTTACCATTTTTAAGTACATTTAAATTTAAGTTTGAAAGATAGAGGGATAGGGGTCCCCAAGGAGGTATGATAGCGATACAGAACTTCCCCCCTCACGACACTTAGATCCTTGAAGAAAAGTGTAATTTTGATAGGAGTGTATTCATGATCAATAGTGTTGATGGATTCATCAGGGAATTATTCATGGGGTGACTGATTATCTTGAAGGGGGATTCAACAAGCTAATTGACGATGTATTGTCCCTTAATATACTTTTGAAAGATGAATTCAATGTCAAAAATTATCATGAGCATGAGCCACCAAGTGATGTGGTCACTATGATATGGTTTTGAATACATGACTTTGAGAGGATTGGAGTTGGTAATGATGTAATTCTTGTGATTAAGTAGATAATGACATAGTTTGGATGTTGTGAAGTATAAGGCACAACAAAACTTTTAGATTTATTATAACAAGTTTCATAGTCATGAATAGTGTGACTTATATAATAAATTCCCTGTTCACGAAGCTTCTCGTCTTGATGAGCGAATGTGACACTCGAAGGCATGATAAGTAGTGGATCTGTAGAGGTAGAATGGCTCCCCCTCACATGGAGGTACAAGAAGAGGTGGCGATAGGATGTCTTGTTTGAGGTCATCGAAGGCATGTTGATAGTGTGATCCCATTTAAAATGTACGTCCTTTCGGAGGAGATGATGAAAAGGATGACAATGGTCTGAAAGTTGTGAGATGAAATGACATATCATTTAAATTATACCTTGAAGGCTAGGAAGATGTTTTAGGTTTGTGGGAGGAGGTATTTTGATGATAGCCTTGATCTTGATGGGGTCTACTTAAATGCCCCAAATAGAAATGATGAACCCTAGGAGTTTTCTAGTGAGAAAACTAAATACACACCTAGCGGGGTTAAGGTGAAGAAAGTACTAGATAATATGGGAAAATATTGTTTCTAGGACAAAGAGATGATCCCTGCATTACTTATATTTTGCAAATATGTTATCGCGTAGTCTTCTAGAGTTTTATCAATAACATCATGGAAAATTTATGTCATTAAATGTTGAGGATTGGCCCTCATGTTTTTAAGTCCAAAGGGCATTACTTGAAAACAAAAATACCCCAAAGGAGTGAAGAAGGATGTTTTATGTTGGTCATCTGTGGTGATGAGATTTTTGTCATTACGAAGCCTTCCATAAGGAGATCATTTTGTGGCTGAAAGAGAGATCGACGATCTAATCAGTTTTCAAAAGAGGAAAGTCATTTTGGGACAAGTAAGATTGAACTCTCGAGTCTGTACAAATACACAACTTTCATGAGGCTTTGGTTATGGGTAGGATATTAAAGACCCATTATGGATATTCAATGGGTATGATGAAATTAGCATAGAGCATATGGTGTAACTCTTTTTGATGATAATATATATGCAAGGTGCATCTTACGTAGCTTTTTTTTGACAATTTTATTGTTAGGATAAGTGACGATATTGTGAACAACGATGTTAGGTTCAATACCTAACATGTCCCTATATGACCATGTGAAGGCTTGAATATATTTAGAGAGGAAGGTGACAAATTTTTAATTTTTGTGAATCTAAATATTGGATAACTTTAACTATGCGAGGATCCTATTGCATTCCCATATTAGCATCAATAGTGGATTCATTGAGAAGTGTTGATGTGTTAGGTGGAAGATGTTTTTGAAGGTAATGGTCCTCCGACCCCATATAAAATAGGATATATTGGTCATCATGGAATTAAAGAATGTCAATGGTAGGGGAATCCTCTTCTATCATTTCAGGTAAAATGAGAGGAAGGGTCTTAGTACCATGGTTAGTTTGATAAGTAAGTGGTCCTAAGGTGATATTATTGACTAAAAAAATAGATGGGATTGAAATGGCGTCATCTGTATCCATAGGATCATCTTGTTTAGATGCGGGAAGGTGGTTCTAGTTATATTATGGATCGAGATGTAGTGCTTTTGGAGGACTTTGAGGTGGCTTTCCAAAACCTAACCCAATTTTTCACAAAGTTTGTGGGAATGATCAAGGATTAAGTCATGGATTACTTGTTCGAATGTCTAACTCCAAAGCCATTCTAGGCGTAACAATAGAAATACATTTATGTGAATACTTGGTTATATAGGAATGTGAAGTCTGATATGAATGGTTTGGCATGTCACTTATTAGTATGACATGGAGAAGGCGATCACTCACTATGTAGATGAGGTTGGTTTTGATATGTGGTGGACCAAAAGAGATAACATCTCTAACATTAGGGTCATACATGGGGTATTTTTGGGTCTTTTATATGTCTTTAGCATAGGAAGATAATTAAGTGTAAGGAGGCAATACTCCCCTATTGAATTCACTACATAACATCGTTGAAAGAAGTGTTATCAAGATATTTTGACGAGGAAATGGAAAAGCTGGTGGAGGCTTCATTAGAGGAGCACTGAGTTTAATTTAGTACAGGAAATTCATTTAGTCAATATGTCATGAACATGCTTATGAAAGGGTTTGGATCCATGGGGATAATGAAAGTTTTACCCTCATGTTCATATTTGAGACAACGATGGAGAGTAGATGGGATACAATGCATAGCGTGTATCTAGGGTCAACCTAATAACATGTTATATTGAAATTATCCTTCTACCAAATAGAATAGTTTGTGGATGGTTTTAACATTGGCCTTGATTAGTAAGAGTATTGTTCCTAATGTGGGGGTGACGATGTCATTGAAATATCATAGTATGCAGTGAGTGGGTGACAATGGTGTTGGGAAATTGAAGTTAATCAAAGGCATGTGATGATATAATTTTAATATTGGCATTGTTATTGATCATGACTCTCTTAATGAGAGTATCATCGATTTGGATGGTGATGAACAATGGGATATCATTATCTTCTTGTTGTATTGATGGGATTTTGGAGCTTTCAAAAGAGATGGCAGCAGACATTTTAAGTGTACTAAGTAAGTTTGCAAATGCTTGTGGACCGTATGAAGTGCATGCGATGGAAAAGTGACAAGCAAGCTTGGGAATCTAAAATTAACTCTTCCTCGCACCCGACATCCCGAGATCATGCAGAGACAGTAGGTGGGGATGGAATATGCATGGGATGTAGAAAAACTAGTTAGGCGATCTAATGTCTTCGACGCGCACTCGTGGAAATTGTGAATCTAAGGTAAAGAAGGCCCCTAACCTAACTGGCTTGGTGTGATAGATCGATCAGCAAGGATGACTGCTCGAAGGCTCCAATCAATATCGAGCTCTGGTGTGATTCGGTCTATAGGTTGTGGAATACGTGGAAAATGTCCTGGGATAGTTTCGTGTATGTCTCCCGATAAGGTCATAGGATGGATGATAAATATAATTGACTCTATGGGTGATTCTTTGGCCTAGTCTAGAACTCCTTAGCTTTGTTAGCTGCTATGTCTAATAAGGATAATTGTTTGATGATGATAGGTGGAAGTGGAGTAGATCTGAATACTAGTGTACGTAGGCCAACATCTATGTTTGATTCACCTATAGGCTCGTTGGGCTATGGGATTTGTGGGTCACACCCAGTAAATTCATATTTTTGTGGTCCTACTATGGTCATGCATGGAATCAATCCTAATCCCTAGTATCAATAGTCATATGCCTTTTTAGCTTCTATATTCATAATCAATAATTGTGCGATCTTCTCGGAGTATCTTATAGGCATTTGTGTAACTGAATTCTCAAGCTAGTATCTATGTACGTGAGAGTATCTCTTGCATCTAGTTGTGGTAACAAAGGATCACAACCAAATGTCTGCTCTCTTTCGAACCCTTCTACTGAGTAATACGGATATGAATCTAGGGTAATGTAGTTTGGTTGATTTGACCAAAATGTGTGTGCAGCAGTCGTCTTCTATGTTTAACCCGTGCGGTTAGGAAACTAATTTGTTGTAAGTTTACTATTGTTTGGAAGACTTGGATCCTGAGATTTTGATATATATCGATTATGGTTGTGATGAGATTGGGTTGGGGCACGATTGGCTCGAATACGTATTCCCCTGGGCTCTCTAGGTCCCGTGATTGTCATACAAAAGCAATAATGAAAATTAAGCGCAGCAAAAGTGAATTTTAACTACGTTAAGTATATCTATAACATATATGATTTCTCTTTTTTTGTATTTTCGATGAACTTATCAAACGAATTTAAAAGAGTAAGCTGTTTAATATATCTAGAATTGTGAGATAAAATAACAATTTAAAAACAAAAAAATAACCAGTATAGTTATTTTGCACAATACTGTTGTGAACCTATTCTAAATAATGAAATACTTAATCTAGTCTATTTGCAAGAGTCTCGATCCTACCTCGAAGTGAGGAATGAATCATAGTTTCTCAGAAAATATCAATCCCCATGACTTCCTGCAATATCGAAAGTAAAATTGATTGAAATAAAATGATTGGCTACTCTATTTGATATATTTCTAATTAGAACTTTGAAAGCTAGAACTGGATTATGTAGAACGGTGGTGAATCCAATGGTGTGTGTGATCTTGTCCCCTCGGTGTGATCTCCTTGTTCCTTTGTGTTCACGTAGATCCGAGAAAAGCGTGTAATGCTAGCATCAATAGAAATAGATATTGGCATAAAGGCAGCTTAGGACACAGACTAAATACAATGCGAGTAGGAGAGGGATAGCGCTAAGAGTACGAGCTTGGCTTATGTAATTCCTAGCGGGATTTATTACGATTCATGTAACATAAAACGTCCAAAACTGAAACTATTCTGTTTGAAGAGCAAAACCTGCAACTTTAATGGCTTCCTATAAAACAAAACATTTTACTCGATGGATTGGATAAAATATCAACAACACTTGCACAAGATGGATATGTGTCTTACCAACAACAAAACAACACTAACTAAGCATGCAATGAAAGAAACTAAGAATTCTAAGCAAAATGAAAGACTAATCTATTGTAATGAGAAATTTAGAGGCAAATTTGGGTCCATTTGCTTGAGCACAAGCCAACTATTTATAGCATTTGCATTTACCCAAGGTAAAAACCAAATAGAACTCTTAAACTATAAACAATGGTAAAACACTATTCCAGGGAACCAGAATCATTAATGCAAGCTTATGGCGGTGAAAAAAAGCTGGTGAATCATTGAAATTTACATGAGTCGTGTTAAAAGATCTTTCTCGAAAATGTAAAGGGCCGCACTAGCGGGGTGGCCTGCCTTTACTGGGAGGCGGCGGTCACGAGACCGCCGCTTGAGCGGGCGGCGGTTTCGTGCCAGCGAAGAAAAATGCCAAGAAAAGAGGGGAAGAGGGAAAAACAAAGCATGTGGGGCTAAGCGGGGCATGCGGGATGTTAACGCACACTTGGAGAGCTTTTTCGGATCCCGAACACCTTGCGAGGAGACCTGTATCATCATTGGGGCACATGTTGTTGTTGTTACGGTGCGAGTACCCTAAAATTTTGGGTATGTTCATATTGCCCCCTCGGAGAGAAGCATTTTAGCCATGAAGAGGTGTAAAATGGTGGGTCAGTATGGTAGTCCCTGAAATGGGAAGTTGAAAGTTATACTTATATGTCCATGTGTCGAAATGACGCCATCAAAATTCTGCTCCTACTGAAAATGAAAAGAGAACTCAAGTGTAGATAGACAAGATAGATCGGAAAATAAACGCTAAAATAATGGGAAATGAGGACGTACCATTTGTGTGGGGGTAAGAACTTACCTCCGTCGGTGCTCCAAACCTACGAAAAAAATATTTTAAAACAAGTCAGGTTGTTATATATATGAAAGTGGGCCCATTTTCCTATTCATTTGTGCACGTTGATTTGATTGATTGAGCTCTGGGACCCACGGTGATAGTTTCTTGCGTGAGTAGAGCCAAAACGTTCGTGATAGGATAGTGATCATGCCTCGCGTGAGGAACATCGACCGCGAGATCACAGGTTAGTTTTCTTCAATTTATCCTTTTCACCCCCTTAATTTTAAAATGCTAAAATCTTTGTCATGGGGGGGTAATTTTTGAAAATGTTAGGTTCAAAAGGTCCATCTAGGGGGTGCCTACTGGGTAGGTCTTGTTTTAGTAAAAATGGTCCTCTTTTGGCATTTTTAGGATTTTTAGGTTTAAAAACCCGCGTGGGTTTTCGGGCCATGACCGCCGCCCTGCCCAGGGTGGTGGTTACACGACCGCCGCCATGTTCGGTGGCGGTAGTTACACGACCACCGCCCTTAAGGCGGTGGTTACAAAACCGCCGCCTGCTCAGGGCGGCGGTTCTTCACAGAATGTTAAAGAGCACTTGTTTGAGATTGTTTTTGCATTTTTAGCATTTCTATGTGTTTTCATGATTTTTCCAATGTTATTCGAGATGCTAACTTGCTCTATTTTGTGTGTTTTTGGGTGTATGTAGGTGAGAGAGGAGTATATTCGGTGGAGCGAGAGAGAGTGTGTGGCGGCTCCAGCAACAAGTACTAGATGCACTCTCACGGGATGAGGAGGACACTCTTGAGGGCCGGGATACTACGTATCTCACGCGTTCCACATGTTTCACCATCCAGTCACATTCTTTGTGACTTATTTTCCTATTGGGATCTTTGATCGGAACACCTTCCAATTACCGAGGGTCGCGGTGAGTGGACCATCACTTTGGAGGATGTTTATCGCATTACAGGGGTCCCCGATCATTTGGGAGATGTCGACCCTTGAGACGGAGAGTTCGCGGGCCGAGATAGCACATTGGGCCACTTATATGGGAGATGCGATTATCTCACGTGTTCGAATAAGGGGGTTAGAGTTGATCCATTCCTAGTTTGCCCATCCCCTTGCTTCTGAGGCTATTATGGGGATCCTTGCCTCGAGATTGATCGGGGACAAGGAGGAGACACTTTGCTATCTGCTTTGGTCCCCCATCATTGCACAAATAGAGGACATGGCGGATATATGCACAGGGAGGAAATATACTTGGGACTACCTACCACGACTTATATAGGGTAGTCAGTTTTACGGGCGATCCTTGAGCCACCCGACCTTGGTCATGAGTTGGGTCTATGAGCACTTCATCCCCTATGGTAGAGGTGTAGAGGTGACAGATCCCGAGAGCTGTGAGGGCAGCTAGATGGACAGATATGTTGGTGCTCAGAGCACCTCATCAGCCAGTTGCTTCCTTGACCACCGATGACATGGAGGCCACACCATATCAGACCATGGTAGGCATATGGGGTGAGGAGGCTCTTACTTTGATCTCCTGCTCCACCATAGGGCAGCTTATTGACAGAGTGGGGTGAGTGGAGATACACCCCTTTGGCGAGTTCCTCAGTAGTTTGGCCTACCCTACATGGGCATGCTTCCCCCAGTAGCACCGGTATACGGAGTCGATTCGAGAGGCCAGAGGGGGTCCTAGAGGCCGGGGTTGGACAGTTGTTACTCCTGGCGTTCCTATTATGGCCAGGAGGGTAGTACGTGCTCGAGGGAGAGCTGGTGCACCTCAAGCACCTTTGCTTCAGATTGCCATGGGTCCTGCCCATAGCAGCGATGACCCCATTGACATAGACTCTGAGTCTGAGGAGTTTACAGGGGGAGAGACAGAGGAGGCCCGATCTGAGTGGCATGATACTTAGGATATCATATGCGGAGAGAGAGGCCGAGCGAGTGCGAGAGAGGGTGACTCTAGTTTTAGAGGAGCCACTCTCCCAGGGCCATGGCGGGGAGGATGAGTCCGTTGCGGGGTGCTACGTTGCTCGAGTCCACAGGGAGCAGACACCTCGGTCGGCGGTGGCATCTGTGGCAGTCTTGACCACTAGCGATCCATCTGGAGGCTGGTGATGCGAGTAAGTTATCATCCTTCCTTTTAATGTTTGTTTTTAGTTAGGATTTCCTTAGTTGTTATCTCTCCTTTTGTTTTCTCTTGTATTTTATCTCTTGTTTATTTCTAATTTGTTTTCTCCTTTGTTTGAGAGACTGGCGATGAGTGGTGAGCCACTTGATTCGTAGGGTATGTGCGATACCCTGATGATCCCCATGGAGAGAGGACCCATGCGAGTTGTCCATGGATGTTGGGGAGCCCTCGGCATTTGGTAGACATATTGACGTCTTCACCCCAGTCGGCATGTGGCAGGATGGTATCGACTCTCCGCACGGAGCTAGTGGGTATAGGACATCGGCTTTGATGAGGAGTCATTCTCGTGGCGAGACTATGGCTGCCCCTCGGGATCTGAGCCCTCCGTGCACTCATAGTGCCGGTGTAGCGGAGTCCTAGGCGTGGGCGTGCACCTTGAGAGGGTCTCATAGGGGTTGAGAAGCCACTTGCTCTCCTAGATTTTGTATGATATATTCTTTTGTATATCCCGGGCTCTTTGAGCATTTTCTTTACATGAGCGTTTTGATATATATATATATTCTTTTGGTTCAGAAATTTTGGCATTTATGGCTTTGTTTCCTTTCCGAGTTTCCTTATGTAAATTATGATGTTATCCATGTATGCTCTTTAGAATGTATGCGATGGAGAACAAATGATGCAAGTGTTTACTTTCTTTTTGTATTTCATGATCTTTGATATATGATAATGTAGACACTGATGTGATCTTGAATTTTAGTTTCTGTAAGAAATTTGGATGCTTCATATTTGTTTTGGAAAAGTGGTGAAGACAAACCGATACGATGAGCAGATAGACTTGCCCCTCTCCTAACTCCACACAACTAGTAAGATGTGAGGGCTCATCACCGAGAGCTAGAAAGGGCACAAGTTGTGAAATGTGTTGAAATGGTAGTGATGAGAGATAGACAAAGCTTTGGTGGAACCAAATTAGGATGCTACAAGCTTACTCCACTCGAGTGACTTCATAGTTTTGGGATGCAACTTGCTTTGCGGTTTATCTAGACTTAGATCCGTAGATGGCCACATGGTAGACAAAATCTGGGTTTTTAGGTTTTTAATTCTCTTGGAATTTTGGACATCTGATTCATTTGTTTTTGACTCAAGACTTCAAGATTTGAATTGTTTTTCTATGACCTTTTGCATTTGTTTATCAAGAGGACCCCCTATACTTTGCCCCATGCTACTAGTAAGAAGCGTGGGTTTATCACCATAGGAAAGGCATAGGTGAGTAAGGGCATTTCCATCCTTTCCCAACCCTACGTCACTAGTAAGAGACGCAAGCTCATCACCGAAGGTTGGTGGGGCAAGGAAATGTGTAAATTTAAAATTTTCTGTTTGATTCTATATTTGACTTGTTTACTTGAGTAAAATGTCAGTGTGTTTTTATTTCCAAAGAGATATACATACGGGATAGATGTGACACCATGAAGCTTCTAGAACAGACCATAGGCAAGACACCTATCCTAAGAAGAAACCAAAAGTGAGAATAAACCCAGATCTTGGTATGGTTACCGTTAAGACCTTGTCATATCTAGCTTTATTTGATGAAATGATTCTGAAATAGTTTGATGATATCATGGAAATGGAGAAGTATGATTAGAGTGTTTATGCCAACAACATCATGAGTTTGTAATGAATTGCTTTGAGAACAAATTCCTTGATCACAATTTTTGTACGAAACAAGCGGACAAAATGATCCTAATCTATATGAAGATGTAATGTAGATATAATTATACAAGTAGTGCTAGTTGCTTACGCGTAGAATCGTTTGAGGTGTAGGGAATTGACTATTTCACCAAATTCCTCACCTTCCAGTGTACATAGGAGATATGCACCATTTCCATAGTCCTTCATGACTCGGTATGGGCCCAACCATTTGGGCCAGAACTTCCTTCCTTCACCGGTTTTTTGTCGATCATTTGTCAGCCTTAGAACTAGATCACCTTCATATATGTCGTTCATAGACCTTCTTGTTATCTACTGGCACATCCGGTCAGCATAGACTCTATGTGCATTATTCAGCATCTAACCTAGCTTCATCTAGACTTTCTAGTTGGGAAAGACGTGCTTCTCATAAGCGTCTTCATCTAGAATCCCTTGTAATGAAATGCGGAAGGCTGGGTATTTCAACCTCAAGCGGGAGAGCTGCTTACGCCCGAATACTAGCGAGAAAGGAGTCACTCTGTTGGTGTTCTTATTGAGGTTTGGTGGGCCCATAAGGCGGATATAACTTCAAATGCCAATCTCATTTGTTTTCTTTCACCATTTTAAGGAGAATGGCTTTTAATGTTTTGTTTGTCACCTCGGCATGTCCATTGGCTTGAGGGTAATATAATGAAGCCGTATGATGGCTTATTTTAAATTTATTGCATAATTCATGAACTTCGTCATTCTTAAAGAAGTCCCATTATACGAGATAATGATTTGTGGGATACCATACTGCAAATGATTTGGTTCAAAATGAACTTGGCGATTACAGAACCTGGTACAGTAGTAAGAGGCATAGCCTCTACCCACTTGGTAAAATATTCGGTGGCCGTGATTATAAAATTATGGCCATCTGTGGATGAGGGAGAGAATTTCCCTATTAAATCTAGGCCCCACGTAGAAAAGGGCCATGGAGTAGCGATTGGTTGTAGAGCTTGTGTTGGCATGTGAATCTCGTGGGAGAATTCTTGACACTTATGACACCTACGTACAAACTCTCTTTGCGTCGTGTTCTAGAGTGGGCGAGAAATAGCCCATTCGATATATTTTACGAGTGGTGGCATGGCCACCTGAAGTGGCCTCCACACATTCCTTTGTGAGATTCATGGAGAATCTTCTTGGATTCTTACGTGTCGACGCATCTTAGAAGCATTCCATCGAATGCTTTTCGATAGAGCACTTGTTCTATAATGCGTATTTTGCTACGATAATGCGTAACCACCTTCTTTGTTGTGGAGTAGCACCTTACGGATACATATGGTCCATGATATAATTAATGATATCGGTGTACCGAGGACACTCGAGAGATAGAAGGTCGGGTTTCGATGTAGTATACGCACTCATCTGGAAAGTCGGATCTACTAGATCACCTCCGTCTAATGGGTTATCAACTAACTAATCCCGTGATGATTTGTCCCTTAACGGACTTCTGATTTACAAATGTTAATTGAATTCACCCATTAAGGTTATAAAGCACCCAACCTTTTTAGACAAGGACCCTTGCGTGAGGAAAGTTCGTAAATGGTCCATTTTTACCATGACCCTTGTTTCTTGATTTAGCATATAATGTCTTAAGTGTTTGTTGCAAATACTATGGCAAGGCATTCTTGTTCACTTGTGTGTATAACGTGTTTCGTAGTCGAGCAATGTTCGACTAATGAAATAAATCACGCGTTCTCTCTTGTCATCATCTTCTTGAGCTAGCATACAGGCTAGCGAGACATTGGTGGCTCGTGAATATAAAATTAATAGGTGATCTAGCTTAGGTGGCATTAGCGTAGGTGGTGATAACAAGAAATGCTTAACTGTGTTGAAAGCTTCATTGCATTCTTCGGTCAATCAATGTTATAATATTTCTTGAGTAGATTGTTGATTGGATGAATGGCGAAACTTAAATCGAGATGAATCTCGGATCGCACCAAGTTTTCAAGAAATGATCTGATTCGAGATTCATCCGAAGGTGGGACCATTTCGAGAACAGACCTTAATTTTGGTTGGGTCAACATCGATCCTGCGTGATGATATAATGTAACCTAGGAGCTTCCCTCTGTCACACAAAGACACATTTTTCTTGGATTTAGCGTGACTCCGTATTCTATCGGACGTGAAAGAATGATGCGAAGCACTTCCGGATGGTCTGCGCTTCTTGGCTTTAGCAGCAAGTCATCTACGTAGGATTCCACAATTTTGTGAATAAGATCATGAAATATATACGTCATAGCCCGTTGGTATGTAGCACCAGTGTTCTTGAGACCGAATGGCATAACAACATAGCAATAGGTTCCCCAAGGAGTTATAAATGTGGTTTTAGCTTGATCTTGTTTGGATATTCTGATTTGATTGTATCCCGAGAATCCATCCATGAGAGACAAAAGCTCAAATCTAGCTGTTGCATCAATGATGACATCTATGGATGGTAATGGGAAGTCGTCTTTAGGACATGCCTTGTTAATGTCTCGGAAGTCTATGCAGATGCGTATCTTTCCATTCTTTTTGGGAACAGGAATGATATTAGATACCCATTGAGAGTAATCGACTGGTTTGATGAATCCTACTTGGAGGAGCTTTATTACCTCCTCTTTTACCATGAGAGCTACCTTGGGTTTCATTGGTCTTGATTTTTGTTTAATTGGTTTTGCATCTGATTTAGTGATGAGGTTGTGTACCGCAATGTGGGGTGTAACTCCTGTCATTTCTTTATAATTAAATGCAAAAGCCTTCTGATGTTCCTTGAGGATCCGAGTGTGTATTTCTACTTCTAATGGAGTTAGCGAGGATCCTAACTTCAATATCCTTGGTTCATCTTCCGTTCGATGTTAATATCAATTGTTTCTTCGATTAGAGAAGCGTTACCTTCTTGAACTTCGGGTGGGGCTGAGGGTAGCTCCAGCTCATCTCCATTCTCCGATTGTGTATATGTTGAGTTCCTTTTGTGGGGGAAGCTCTGTCATGGGATTCCCGTAATAGGAAGATGAATGTGGGATCAAAGATAAATCTATTGCGTGATGGGCGAGATGTAATGCTGCATAGGTGTTTAAGTAATCAAGAGTGGTTGTATCACTATCGGTGTGGTCTAGGATAGCAGATTTGTTTTCATTTCCATTTAAAAGAGGATTTGACATTGTTTTTATCAATGGTTCATCATGAAGAGATACCATGAAATGGGTATCCTCTAACTTACTGTTTGGAGTAAAGCGTGGCGTTGGCGTTCTTTATTGAATCAGCAAGGAGATTTTGTTCTCGTGGGATTGCTTCAATTGATATGAAGTCAAACTCCTTGCTTAAATTCAATACAACTATTTTGTAGAGCTGTAGGTGCTCGGCTTTGGTTTCATATACCTCAGAGACTTGGTTTGCTACCAATTGTGAGTCTCCTAACACCCTGATGTTATCAACACCGATTCTCTTAGCTAAGATGAGGCCAAGGAGGAGGGCTTCGTATTCGGCACCGTTGTTAGTGCATTCAAATTTTAGCTTAAAGGAAAATGGTAGGACTTTTCCCTCGGGAGAAGTAAGGATTACACCTACCCCTGACTCCATGTGACATCTAGCTCCATCGAAATGGAGAGTCAATACTTAGTGGGAACATGGGCCTTTGGGACACTTGTTGTGTTAACGTCTCTACCTCTACCATGCGAGATCCACTCTTTGGGAGAGAACCGACACCTAGGGTGCACCCCATGCCTATAGAATCAAATGGTAGGAACATTGGTAGATCTGTTCTAGTAATTCAACAATTTTTGTAGTAGTTCCTAATGACACTATTTTTATAGTGTTAGCCTCATCTTTGGGGGCTGGGGATCGTCTTGGCTAGGCTCATAGTTTCGAGATCTGTCGTAGGTACCAAATTTTCTTCTGGTTTTGCATTGGTAGGTTTATTAAGTTGGTTTGTTGGGAGTTCAAACTCCGAGTGCATGCCTGGTCTTTTCTTTAAGTCAGCTAGGTGTACATCGAATGGTTTTGGATCACCTTTGGCTACGAATATCTTTCCTAAGTGTAAAAACCTTACTTCTTGAAATAGCGTAGAAGGGATTGCCTTCATGCGGTGTATCCATGGTCGGCCGAGGATCATATTATAGTTAGTTTCCCGATCTATAATATAAAACTCAGTCAGGATGGTTTTGGGTCCTAAGGTGACCGGTAATATTATAGTTCCAATCGAGGTGGCTTTAAGGCTGTCATAGCCTCTTAGTGTATTTCGGGTTGTGGAACAATTTGTTTCTCCATACCCTAGCTTTTGAAGGAAAGAGAAGGGGACTATGTTGACCGCTGCCCCATCGTCTACCATTGCACACTTTACATAGTTGTTATAAACCCATACTTGCAAATGTAAGGCTGGATCACCTCGGCAGTGCAACCTCAGCGTCTATGGGCATTTTGTTTATTTCGAATATGAATTGGTGTCCCTATCCGGCTGCCCCGGAGGATGGATATCAAAGTCTATATGGTTTACCTATGTTTCGGGAGGTGGAGTGATGCTAATTAGATGACCTAAACCCAATGCTTCTAAAAGAGCAGCCCTGTGAGCAGGGGAGTTCTTTAATAAATCCAAAAAGGAGATGTGCGAGAAGGTTTTTGTTAGATCATTAATTAAGTCATAAGCACCTACGGGTTTTGTTAATACTTGTTGGATATTATCTATTTCTAGCGGGTAGCTTGGACTTAGCTGAGAGGAATACTCTCGTGTCCTTGTTACAACTTCTATGGGTAGTTCGACATCTAATTCCACTAACCGACTATCTTAGGTCATGGTTGACTTCCTAGTTGTGGCGCAACTAATGGATTTAGCGAAGTTGAAGCCTCATGATCATTGTTTCCTACAATTACACCCTTGTTTGTCCCACTTGGATTTAACTTGTTATTGTTGTGATTTGGGAGCGGATCATTAAAGATCTTGAGGGGTGCATTTTGAGGGGAAACTAGCCCCTGTAAAAGTATTTGGTGCTGGTGACGTAGGATCTGCCAAGAACATATCTATGAAAAGTTGTCTTTGTTCATCTGGCAAGCGTTGCATGAATTTATTGTAGTCACGGCATGTTCTAGTGTCATGGCCCTGAATTTTGTGGAAACCACAATACGAATTAGGATTGTAATTCCTAGTTTGTTGGTTTGGTGCATATTGTGGCCCAAAACTTTGATCAAACCGTTGACTATTAAAGTTTTGTGTTTGTTGTTTTTATTTTGATTTGATTTTGATAACCAGTTGAGCTTTGGCTTGAATCCCTGTGTAAGGTTTTCGCCGTTGTTGTTGTTGTTGTTTTTATGGATGATTAAAATCCACTGCATTGATTGTCGGGGTAAAGTTGTTGTTTCGTTGATTGTTTATTTGTGGTGGAGTATTCACAACATTTGTCTTTCTAGCCTGATCAGTTACTCCATCCGTTGTCACTCCGTGATTTTTGTTAAGAATTTTAGGTCCTTGATTGACATTCGTGATAGTAGGATAAGTTGTAGTGTTTTGGTTGGAGGTGATTAACCTCCCGTTTGCTCCATATGTCTTGTGACCACTATCAATTGCCGCTTGATCTATTCGGAGAGCACTCTCAAGTACTTCATCGTAAGTTCTTAGTGGGAACTTCTGGACTTCTTCCTTTACCTCTCTGCTAAGAGAATGAAGGAATAGATCGCATAGTTCCATCTGATCCATGTTTGGAGCACTTGCCGAAGAATAGAGAACTGTGTGCCACCTCTGGATGAAATGGGCGATGATTCATTGTGTTCTTGCTTAATGTGCAAGAATTCCCTGATTCCTATTCTTAATAGTTTGTTCATGTCAAAGGCCTTGATGAACTCTGACACGAGTTGCTTGAACGAATGGATGGAAGCCTCAGGTATTCTATAATACCAATCGAGAGCGATGCCCTCCAAAGTTTTGGGGAATATTTTAGCAACAACCCCATCCCATGGGAGTAGTTCTCGGATGGCTGTAGCGTAAGCTTTGATATGTGCATTTGGATCTCCCTCACCTTTGTATTTGGGAAAATCGGGAAGAGGTCTTGGAAGCATGACGCTTCGTATGGTGAAATCTAAGGGCTCTTTCAAGTATTCTGAATATGTCCCTATCGCATAGGTTTCGACCATTGATGGTGCCTGTTGAGGGAGTGGAGGTGGAATGGGTTGTTGATATGGCATTGCATATGCATTGGTAGGAGCATAAGGGAACCCCTGTGGTTGAGTAAAAATACCGGGAGAGGAGAACATATCCCCTTGTGGTGATTTGGAGTACATGTTTAAGTATGAAGGGGTATTGTCCAAGAATGGATTACTTTGTACCAGACCGGGAGGTATTGGAACAGTGTTAGAAGCGGTGGTTCTAATCGGTGTTTGTTGTGAATACTGAGGAGTCATACCCAACGTGCCTAATCCTGTGAGGAGGTCTACTTGGCTAGGATGGTGTGGAGGATTGGAACTTCCTGTCTGCATGAATTGGGAATTTTGATTTTCTTGAGCAAGTTCTAACCCTCTCACTTTTTCTACTAACGTTGAAATGACTTCATTTGGTGAAGTCACGGTTTTGCCTTAGCGGCGTTTTTGTATATCATGGTGTTGTATAGGCATGTGATATCCTATATGAATTGATCGCTGCCCTACCAAGTTTCCCCGAGGGAATTTCCTATGTGTAGTGGCATGGAGGTATTTCCTTGAAAAGAGACCTCGGGTTGTGTTTGTAAACCTCCTATAGGTGGGTACATACTTCGAGAACGTTGTTCATTCCTAGCATAATGTACCGAATGTTCATCATCTAAACCTAGGTATGAGTCTGATTGTCTACTAATTTGTGGTCTAAGTAGTACCTGAGGAGATGAACTTGATTCTCCTGTGAGCGTCATATTATTTGAGCCTGAAGGCTCTATTTGCCATGTTTGAGCGAACTGATCCAACTCTTCTGTTTGGAAAGATGAGTTATATCTGATCCTTGGAGATGGAGTTTGTGTTGATAATTGGTTATCTGAATAGTTGTCACCCCATACCAAGAGTGAGGGTGATGATTGTCTATTCAGTTGAGCGTAGTATGCCTCAAGACCTAAGAGAGGCCTACCATATGCATCGAATCCCGACATATTCGGGGGGTATATGAATACCCACAGAATAATGGGAAGGAGCGAAGGTGATGGTGAAAGCTAATGAGGTAGTAAAGATGAAAGAGTCGTTTTTAATTTGAAAGAACCAGTAGAAATCTGACTCCAGACTAGAAAGTAGAAAGTTCACGTCGGGTTCACCAATTTTGTATGATGGAAAAGTGACAAGCGAGCTTGGGAATCTACAAGTAACTCTTCCTCACACCTGACCTCCCGAGGTCATGCCAGAGACAGCCGGTGGGGATGGAATATGCGTGGGATGCAGACAAACTAGTTAGGCAATCTAATATCTTCAACACGCACTAGTGGAAATTGTGAATCTAAGGCAAAGAAGGCCCTCCTAACCTGAACTGGTGTGATAGATCGATCAGCAAGGATGACTGCTCGAAGGCTCCAATCAATATCGAGCTCTGGCATGATTCGGTCTATAGGTTGTGGAATACGTGGAAAATGTCCTGGGATAGTTTCGTGTATGTCTCCAGATAAGGTCATAGGGTGGATGATAAATATAATTGACTCTATGGGTGATTCTCTGGCCTAGTCCAGAACTCCTTAGCTTTGTTAGCTGCTATGTCTAATAAGGATAACTGTTTGATGATGATAGGTGGAAGTGGAGTAGATCTGAATACTAGTGTACGTAGGCCAACATCTATGTCTGATTCACCTATGGGCTCGTTGGGTTGGCATGGGATTTGTGGGTCACACCCGTAAATTCATATTTTTGTGGTCTGCTTATGGTCATGTGCGGAATCAATCCCTAATCCCTAGTATCCAGTATAGTCATATGCCTTTTCAAGCTTCTATATTCAGAATCAATAATTGTGTGATCTTCTCGGAGTATCTTATAGGTTTGTGCGGCTGAATTCTCAATCTAGTATCTATGTCTGTGAGAGTATCTCTGTATGCGGTTTGTGGGACAAAGGATCACAACGAAAGGTATGCTCTCTTTCGAACCCTTCTACTGAGTCATGTGGATATGAATCTAGGGTAATCTGTAGTTTGGTTGATTTGACCAAAATGTGTGTGCTTGGTCGTCTTCTATGTTTAACCCATTAGTTGGAAACGATTTGTTGTAAGTTTACCATTGTTGGAAGACTTGGATCCTGAGATTCTGATCTATATCAGTTATGGTTGTGATGAGATTGGGTTGGGGCACGATTGGCTCGAATACGTATTCTGGGCTCTCTAGGTCCCGTGATTGTCATACAAAAGAAGTAATGAAAATTAACTAATGCAAAGTGAATTTTAACTACGTTAAGTATATCTATAACATATATGATTTCTCTATTTTTGTATTTTCGATGAACTTATTAAATGAATTTAAAAGAGTAAGCTGTTTAATATATCTAGAATTGATGACTAAAATAACAATTTAAAACAAACAAAATAACCGAGTATAGTTTTTTTATGCAAGTTGTGAACCTATTCTAAATAATGAAATACTTGATCTAGTCTATTTGCAAGACTCTCGATCCTACCTCAGAAGTGAGGAATGAATCATAGTTTCTCAGAAACTATCAATCCCCACAGCTTCCCTGGCAATATCGAAAGTAAAATTGATTGAAATAAAGTGATTGGCTACTCTATTTGATATATTTCTAATTAGAACTTTGAAAGCTAGAACTTGGATTCTGCAGAACAATGGTGAATCCGATGGTGTGTGTGATCTTGTCCCCTCAGTGTGATCTCCTCATTCCTTCGTGTTCATGTAGATCCAGAAAAGCATGTAATGCTAGCATCAACATAAATAGATATTGGACATAAAGGCAACTTAGGACACGGGCCGAATACAATGCGAGTAGGAGAGGGATAGCGCAAGAGTACGAGAGCTTGGCTTATGTAATTCCTAGCGGGATTTATTGCGAGTCATGCAACATAAAACGTCAAAACACTGAAACTATTCTATTTGAAGAAAAAACCTACAACTTTAATGGCTTCTTATTGAAAACAAAACTATTTTACTCGATGGATTGGATAAAATATCAACAACATTTGCACAAGATGGATATGTGGCTTACTTACCAACAACAAAACAACACTAACTAAGCATGCGATGAAAGAAACTAAGAATTCTAAAAAAATGAAAGACTAATCTATTGCAATGAGAAATTCAGAGGAAAATTTGAGGGGCCATTTGCTTGAGCACAAGCCAACTATTTATAGCATTTGCATTTACCCAAGGTAAAAACCAAATAGAACTCTTAAACTATAAACAATGGAAAAACACTATTCCAGGGAACTAGAATCATTAATGCAAGCTTATGGCGGTGAAAAAAGCTGGTGAATCGTTGAAATTTACGTGAGTCGTGTTAAAAGAGATTTCTGGAAAATGCATAAAGGGACCACCAGCCTATTCTTAGGGGCGGTCATGAGCCGCCGCCGGCGGGCGGTGGTTTCACACCAAAGGCCAAGAAAAGAGAAAAAGGTGGGGACTAAGGGCATGTGGGGAAAACTTGGAGAGATTTTTTGAAATCACCTTGTGAGGAGACTGTATCATCATTGGGGCACGTGTTACCTTGCGGGGCATTTGGGATGTTGAAAGCATACAAGTGTGTCCCACTTTGTGGCTATAAATATATGGAGACCTTGGACTTGTTTTGATCTAAATTCTTGGGGTCGTGGTTAAAAATTTTGGTAGTGATACATACTACATCAATTTGATGAAGAGGGTTTTATTGGAAGAGTCAATACATTTAGTAGATGTGGATGGTGGTTTAGATGCAATAGTATTAAATGTCATGTGGGTTATTTTTATGGTTCTAGATATGTAAGAAGGACTTTATTAGAAAGGATTATGATGGAAACGTGAAGGGATTTATAGTATTCTACGAGAATGTGATGTTAATCACAAAAATATTCAAAATTATACCAGGAGGGTTTCAAACCTCAATATCTAGATTTCTTAAGAGGAGGTAAGGTTATGATAGACTATTAGGCGAGCCTTTCAAGGGTTATTGCGTAATTTATTTTCAAGGTGGAGATCGATGAAGCTGGTTATTTGGGAGTTAGAGTAAATTATTTCTATGTGAAAATTTTAGATTTAAGTTTGGGAAATGTTCTTAGACTCATTGATGGTGACTAAAATTTTTAATGAGGGGTGTGACCTAAGATAGAAATCATGAATTTTGAATTTTGTGTTTAGGGGTTAGATGATCATGTGATATGATTGTCACTTTCTTAGACAAAGGGATGTGTGGTCATGTAATGGAATTTGTAAGATTACACACAAATATTGAGTGACATGGTCATCATAAGATATTTTCACATATTATAAGATATTTTTGGGGAAGATTTGAAGAGCTTGTAGATGAGTTTGAAGAGCAGAGATAGATACGAGATGGATTTGTGATCTTCCCGGAGGCAAGACCAGAGACGCACATGATTTTATAGGTGCTTCTATTGTGGAAACACAGGGTGTAGTGGATGATTCATTTTCTTCTTCTATAATAAAATCATTTGTGGATGATTTCAGATGGTGCTTCCATGATGGGAGCTCTAGACACTAATGGTGTAGATGACTCATTTTTTTGTGTTGATGGTGTGATGAGAGTGGATGACATTAGAATATGATTGGTGATGGATGGGGAATGGTTTGGAAAGGGATGTTTAAAACATCCCAATTTTTCTTTGGAAGTGAATCTGGGTTATCTAGTTGCTGACTCACCTTAGTCGATAAGGTCTGAAGGACATTTTTGAATAAAAAAACCTTTCGATGTCATTTCTTTTAACCCTATGGTATTTATAGTAATCATTATCTTGATATGAAGATGGTGTAAAAGTAGATGTGTCAATGGGGAGGATGGGAGGAAGGGTAATCATATGTGTAACTAAGATTTCATCAAAAACTACACTTGTAAGACTCATTGATAGGTGTATAGTTATATTGAGGATGGGTGCGTTCGGACGTAAAATGTTCTTTAGAAGAGACTTTTAAAATGACTACATTTGTTGATGTCTTATATTTATTGTGACTAGATGATGGTTTGAATGAATACTCGGGCTTAGGCTTTTTTATTTGAGTTTGACCCTACTATCCTCGAGAGCACAAAGTTTGAGTTTATAAGCCATAGTGAAGGCTTCATCAAATGTTAGAAAGGAAGGTATTTGTAACGTGGATGATATATGTTTGGAACAGAGTGATAAAATAACTAAATTAATACGAGTCTATGGGAGGAAAAGAACAATTGATTAAAAATTCCCCTCCAGTGGGTGAAATAATCTACGATAGACTCGTCTTAAAATTTCTTGATGGCGTATAGATCGATGATAGTGACTTTACGAGAGATGTTAACCTAGAATATTTCTAAAAATATTTGTGTGAGCTTTTGAATGAGAAGAGTGAGTACTAGGGATTATTTTTGTACCTATCTAAGTTAGTTCTAACTAAGGACATGGGAAATGTTCTCAGCATAAGGTCTTGGTCATGTGCGGTGAGATAATAGGAATTTAAAAAGGCACTGGATGTCTTTGTTGAGGATCTTATTTTCTATATAATTTGAGGAAAATAGGTATTTCTAAATGTGGAGGGTATAATTTTTATGGTACATATGGATGGAGGCATTCATTTCAGATTTTTTCATAAGACGAGAATGTTATTGGGACTCATAGAGGTTTCTTGAGGCTAGAGAACCTATTCATCAATTCTGAGGGTCATTTTGGGATGGTTGTTTCTAAGAATTGAATGAAGAAGGACACTGGTTGATTGTATTTAGGTGGGTTTGGTTACTGGTATGACTAGTAAAAAAAAAAAGGAATATTATGTTAGAGAGGGGTGCTCATAGGAATTTTGTATGCAGTGGAGAGATTATGGGTTGTGAAGATTGGATGCATTGATATTGAATAGGCATGGATGTGTTTAAAAGGGTTATACGTGTTGGGTTATATATTGGAAGGGGATTGAAGTGTGGATGGAAGGTTGAAATTGTTCAAGTATGTGGTAGAAGGGAATAGAAGTGTGGATAGGAGGTTGAGCTTGTTAAGGTGTATTATGACATAAAATTTGTGAAATAAGGGTGGTTGATGAATGATATGAAGAGGGTGGACACTAGAGATGGAACTCGTATTAAAAATGGGTTTCGATGTTGGGATATGAAAGAATAGGTTTTGAATAGATGATGAGGGTTGTTAATATGGGATAGGTTGGGACACTCTTAGTGGGATGGATACTAAAGCTGTAGAAGGTGTCTAGATAGTGGAGGATACTAAAGGACTAGATGTAGATGAGGATGCATTGGTCTCTTTTTGGATGAGGTATAGCCAAATGAGGTATTTTTGAGGATGATGATTGTTTATTAGTCATGTCTTATGAGGAAAGAACATTGAGGTCAAAATCGATGATGGGGGAAAAGATGCAGATTAGATGTTTGATTTTTATTGGCGAGTGGGATAGGGATGAACTTTTTAGATGACTAGCTCATGGTTAGGATCAATAAGACAAGAAAATTCATAAGTAGTGTTGGTGACATGGGGTCACCATTCAGGTGTATATTGATGAATAAGGACACCTTAGGAATCTATTTAAGCGTTGAGGGCATGAGGTTTGAATTCGGGAACTCATGAAGTTTGGATCCCCACTATTGAAGAAATGAGGACTAGACACACTAGGGATTTCGGTGTGGTAGATTGACTGATAGGAAAGTGTGGGGTTCTTTATTATCTTCTTATGGTGTTCGATGTTGATTTACTGACACGATGAATGTTGTCAGTGAGATTGGATGTTTTAGGACTATTGTAAACACTCAACCATGTTTGCATAGTTTTGTTAATGGTAATGTTGTCAGGTTAAGACCATGAAAATAAAAAAACACTAAAATATAGAGATAAATAATATCGAGAGTTGATTATAATCAGGAAAGTAAGTCACACAAGAGAATTTTGTTATCTTGATTATGTTTAGAAAAGGTGAAATGTGAAAAATAGTTTATGAGGTCCGAGGAAATGGAAATCTATAGTTGGTTTTAAGTAATGTTAAAGGTCAAATTTCTTGATATACATAAAGTACTGGGAGCCGAATATTTTTGGTATCTTTATGATGCATGGTATTAGGGCCTACCCACTCACTTCATGGTCTCATGAAGATAAGGTCGTCAGGACGATTAGCGATATACTCACTTATCACCAAACAAATTACTCCTTGTAATAATTTCTAACACCTTGCAATATTGTTTCTAATAGTGAATTGTAGTTGATGATACTTTGTTTCTACCCAAGTGATTATTATATACATCATTTAGGGTTTGATTCAATTTGAAATGACTTTTATTATTGATAAATAGTTAAATAATCAATACACACATTTTGTAAATTAAAACCTCCTCGAATGATCAACATATTTTCTCTATATAGACTATGTACCTAGATTGTGAATATCAAGACTGCTATAGGATTTCCAAATAGTATCCACATTAATCAAGCTAGTTCCTCCTAAGGATAAAACAAGGAAATACATAACCACCATTACTAGTAAGTTGATCATTCACGAGGAGAAAAACAATGGCTTTCTATTCAAAATTCCTTCATGCAATAATATCAACTATCAAACACAATTGTTTTCACACAATACTCTATCTTGGAGTTTCTTTCTTGGATAATTTTTCTTGCATTTCCTTGAATGGAATGATATAAAACAATTACATTTTTAATTCTATATCCCCGATATTCAATTCTCCTTTAAACTAAGCAATTCGGACCCTTCACTCACATACATTTTTCCTAAATTACTTTAATTGGAATATCCTCTCAAGGATAAAACCCAAAATATTGAATTCTAAACCAAATTTATGAGTTTAAGTCCTTAAAGGACCTTCACAATTTTTATATGCTTAATACTCCAAGAAACACTTCAAATTGCTAAGAACTAGCCAAAAATGCATATAAAATTCAACATTCACCATTTAAAGGGAAAAAGCAAAATTCAAATTTTGTAAAGGATAGAACTAAACCAAACTCACTAAGTACTGAAATAAGACCTAAAAAGACTTCTAATCCCTCTTGACATACATCTAAGCCGAGATTGAGAAGAAAACTGAAATATCCATATGGAAAAGATGTTCTGCATCATACTCCTCAAGAAGAAGAAAACAGACGATTTCTTCTATTGAGAAGCTCCTCCAAGGTATTTCCATGTTGTTTGATGTCATTTTTAGACATATATGTAGCTTTTTGAAATGATTTATTATTTCATTTGATCGAAGGTACTTGAAAATTTTGCTTTCCTCTAGTCTTCTTGAGCTCCTTCTTTTCCAAAATGCACCCAATTTTCTCTTTTTTGACCTTTGGAAATTGCTCCACCACTCTTTCTATTTTGTAGATGTTTCTTTTGTCGTGTCTTATCTCTTTTCACCTTCCTTGAAGGTATAAAAATCTAAAACATTGAAGATTGGAGATATGCCCACTCCACTAGGAAATTCCAACTCATAAGCATTACAAGAAAATATATTCAACACCCTACAAGTCCCTATATTCTTCATCTTCAATTTGTTGTATTCAAGCTTTGGAAAACCTAGTTTTACTAAGATGAACCATGACTAAATTACAAACATCAAAATTTACTTCTCTTCTCTTCAAATTTTCTTTTTCCTTGTATTTATCTACACTAGCTTGTAGATACGTCCTTTGTTAATGTACCTCTTGCATGGTTTTGAAAAATCTTCTCCTCGGCACTCTTTTCTCCATATTTTTGATATCCCTTATCTCGAGCACACCTCTTGGTTGCATTCCATACACCACCTAAAAATTAATCTTACTTATTATTATATTCAAAGAGTCATTTTCGAGAAAACTCTGCTTGTGGTAGGATAAGATCCCACTTTGCTTGAGATGATATTTTGAAAAAAATAGTAGGACATTTCCCGAGGCTCTATTAACCACCACAGTTTGTCCATAATTTTGGGGATGATACACTAAAATAAAAATAAGATTAATTCCCAATTTCCTCTAAAAGGTTCTTTATAAATGCCTCAATTGTATAAAATTATGCTTACTAGAAGTCCATGAAGTTTAACCACCTCTTTGAAGAAAAAATCAGCTATATGAGTGGCATCAATTGTTGTTTTGCAAGGAATAAAGTGTGTCATCTTGGAAAAATTATCTATAACCACATAAATTGAATCATAACCCCTCTGTGTTCTTGGCAATCCCATAACAAAGTCCATCTTGATGGGATCCTAAGGTTTATTTGGTATTTGAATGGGATGGTACGATCCTGCATTTGTGATTTTATTCTTTTCTCTTTGATAAGTAGTACATCTCTCCATAAACCTTCTTACATAATTTTTTATCCTAGGCCAAAAATAATATCTAGTGAGTTGTTCTAATATTTTTCAAGACCAAAATGGTCTGTCATGATCCCACTATGCTTCTATTTGATGATAGTTTCTCTCATATAAATCTTAGGCATACAAAGTTTCACCATTTTTAATAGCAAACCATCCCAAATAAGGTAATCTAACCACAACTCTCTATTCATTCTTGTTGGTTTCTTGCAAGATTCATATGCTTCCTTGAAATATTCATCCTCTTCATACAACTCCTTAAAATAATAAATTTTAAAACTTTCCAGCTGAACTTCATGCGGTAATAATAATCTCCTACTTAAGGCATCAACTACCTTGTTACTTTGTCCCTTCTTGTGCTTAATAGTGAAAGTAAAATTTTGTAAATATTCCACCGTTTTACATGCCTCGACTAATCTTTAAGCTGATTGGTTGTGAATTGAAGAGAATTAATATTTGTGTAAATGATAAACTCCTTAGGAAATAGATAGTGTCTCCACTTTTTCAATGCCTGAACCATGGCATAAAACTCCAAATCATATGAAGAATACATCTTTTTTGCATCATTTAGTTTCTCACTAAAGTATGTTATTGGTTTGTTGTCTTGTCTTAAAACAACACCTATGGAAACCCCACTTGCATCACACTCCACCTGAAATACTTTACTAAAGTATGAAAAATGGTAACATAATGACTCTATCACCTTTTGCTTCAAATATTGAAAATTTCTATCAGATTCTTGTGTCTAAGAATTTTTTTAATACCCTCTAAAATTATCAACAATTGGTGCACAAATCTCACTATTGTTTTTGATAAACTTCATATAAAAACTTGGAATACCATGGAAAATTATTACCTCTCCTAGTATACTAGGTGTTGGCCATTCCAAGATTTCCTTTAATTTGTTTTTATTCATCTTCAAAATTCCTTTGGTGATCACAAAACCCAAGTACAACAACTTTATCTTCATGAAATTACACTTCTTGAGATTTATTAACAATCTCTCTTCTTGTAGCTTCTTCAAAAACAAAATATAACTAATGCATATCCTCCTCTTTTATATGACTAAAAACCAGTATGTCATTGTTGTCACCAAATCACTTTGCACCCCTAAATGGCCAAGCTATAGATAGGTCATTCAATGTGATTGGGATACATGGGATCACCTCTCAAGCTGTGGGAATTGGATCGAGGTGAACCTCCGAGAGAAGGTTGGCTTCCTCTTCCTAAACTAAGTGTTATACTACTCCTAGTTTCATAAAATGACTATCTAGTCCTATGATAACATTGTCATGGTTTTAGGGAAAGAGTTTTGCAAAAAGGAAACTATACTAGGGATGGTGATGCACCAAATAAAGGAATATTTTAATCTCAAGAAGGGTTAATGTGAGTAGGATGCTTGCACCATTAATCACCTTCACCTATTGCAACTTAGAAAGGATACAAAATACCACAAACCAAAAGCATACATTCCTTTGTTAAAACTTGAATCATACAGAATAGAGAGATCAAATTTGATTGAACACACAATTAACTAACCATGAGGATAAAACACATGCACATGTCAAACATTCATTTCACTGATTATGGCTAACGATAACATAACTTTTAATAACAGAAGGAAAACACTCTTTCCACAAGCAAATTTGACATAAAATATGGTTATATCACTTTTTCATAATGATGGACAAGATAATATGGAATAAAGGAAAGCTAATCATCTATACTAAGGAATCACACATTCACAAAGCATATATCAATCAACCATTTAGCATAATAAATCAGGTTCTTCAAGGCAAGATATCTCTCTGAATATAATTAAAAGATTTTTAAATCTCTGAATTTCTCATCAAGCTTGAAGTGAAACTTCACAAAAAATGATCTCTCCCCAAATGACTCCATATAGTTAACTATTTATAAGATCCTTAGGCGAGCCATTACAACTAGGGATTCAACTAACATTTTACTAAAAATAGAAATGTCATTAATTCAAGGAACATGCTCCCATGAAAATAACAAATTTGTTACAAGGTTTGACTCGGTGTCCCTGCAACTCTGACCGATCCGGATCTTGAATCTTTCCTTTCATGGCTGCTCGGCTTTGACTTGGTTACTGCAACATCATCTTCTACGTAGGTTTTTTTGTGTTTCCTCCCATGCAGCTATTCGATATTTATATTTGATGAATCTTTTAAGGATTGCTTTAATTTCCTCATCCCTTGGCCCACATGTGTAGTGATTGATACATCTACTATCTCAATTTCCTCGTGATATTAGTGGTAGTCTTCTTATTTTACTCAAAAAATTATTCAATCTTCCTGTGAAATTTTGGCATAAAACCATCTTGTCAATAGATTCGAGTACCGAAAGTTTTGGTAACCTCATTTTCATGCTTCACCAAATCTCTAAAATTCTTCTTGATCTGCTCCTCTAGAAGAACATCGATGTTTTCTTTGAAGAATTTACATTTAAAAATATCAAATTCTTATGATATGTCATTCAAAGCATCTATAATTTCCACTCGTTTATCATCCAACTTCTTAATTAAATCTTACAGCACCTGACACCAGAATTCCATGGCCTTTTGATATTTGAACAACTTTGCAACATCATCAATTACATCCTCTTGGAGGAGTAGATCTAAATCCTCCTCTCTAATCTCACTCCATGATGCCAAATTCAAATTTAGGTTGTTATTGTCTTCTGAAAAATCTTCATCCATTTTGCAAATAGTAGTTTTTCCAACCTGCAAATCATTGTATATCTCAACAACTTATTTAATTAAAGGATTAACTTCTGTAGTATATGTTCCATCCATCCATCTACTGATCTCCCTTTCTATCCTATATTTTTGATCTCGTGATAAGAAATATCATCAATAGTAGATGAAACTGTCATAGCCATAGTAGTTTAGACTTCAGTAGATGGAGTTGGCTTTGTTACTTTTCGTAGCAATGCAGTGAGCTGCTCGACCTTGGCCTTAAGCTCATCCTTAGAAGCTTTATCCTTATCATATTTTTCAGCATAGATTTCCAAGAGTAGTGTGTACATCTTTTTTTTCTCCTTCATGAGTGGATTTTCCCAATGAGAATCTATAAATCTAATAATCTGTAGATGTAATTGTTTCTTTAGTTTTTCCCTCAATGGGAGTGGCAACCTCTACAACTCGTTCCCCAGATGCATTCACTATCAGGATTGAAACAATATTTGGTCTCTTGGCCTATCTCTTTGGGGTATGTTCAATATGCTTAGATCTATTACATCCCCAGAGGCACTTTCTTATTTTTCTTTGGAGTCTACCGAAACAACAATTCTGGTATAGTGATCTTGATGAAGATAGAGTAGTTAATTCAATACGAAACATTAGGCAGCAACAATGGTACTAGCAACATTAGTTGGCATTTGAATGGTAGTGGTAGTAATGGATGGGGTGGATGTGAGGAAAGCCATAGGATTTGATACAATGGTGTTAGGAGATGAGATAAATGGAAATGGTAGTGTCGAGGAAGTGAAGAAGAAATGGGTGACCCAATAGTTTCTCAGTGAGAGAACTAGAAGTGATGAGAATACTTGGGCCATGGAATGAGATGGGAAAGAAGAAATGATCGAAGAAGTGGAAGGAGCTGATGTAAAAGTGAAAATAAAACAAAAAATGGAAATGATGGGTCTTGTGGGACACTAGGAGAGTCAACGACTTCAACTATTTTGATCAGAGGTGTTGTAGGAGGCATGACTTTGGGAATAGGAGCTTTTGAAAGAGATGAGCTCCCAACAACAAATGAAATATTTTTGGAAGCTGTATGGGTCTTTTGGGTCGACCTTTTTCCCTTTGTGGGTGTTGATTGGCTCATGGTTTATGGGGCTCCTATATTTATAGGTTGCTCTAACCCCTTGGGTGAGATTCCCAAGGAAACCAACCAAATGTGAGTTCTTTGTAGAATGGGTCCCACCCTCTCATTTGTGTTGACATTGTTCCACATACTAATCAATTCATGGCAATGGTTGATTGGAACTATTATTATTTTTATACACTTCATCCAAAAACCTCATCATTGTCCTGCATGTCTTTTGGGATGTCGGCTATTCCAAATTGCCAAACCTCATCCAAATTTAGTCTTTCATTGTCTCTTTGTCGGATGATGAATTCATCTCAACAATGGATATAAATATCTTCCAAGCTCAGGGCACATGGGAGGCTGGACTAACTTTTTTCTGAATTTACCCCAATAGTCCAAAAATTTTTGTGGATGGAAAGTCCGTAAGGTTACCTCTGCCATTTCCATATCCACATTCTTAGCCTTGTAAATATTTGGGAAAGTGTATCTACCAATTGAAATAGGGAATTGAACTCCCACTTTGTGTCGTTTTTTTAGATCTTATGGTAGTCCAGTAGTTTTCGAACCAATTCTAGTAGAACCCATTTATCGGTGGGACATCTTGGCAGCTTGCTAGGAGCACCTACAAAGCTAGGAATTTGAATGTAAGTAAATGTGGGGAACTGAAGGTAGATAGCTCCCCACTCATGCACTTCCTTGAAGGCTTTGTCAGAAATCCTCGATTATACAAATCCTTATCAAAATGGTAGAGAATAATAGCAAAGAAGACATCATTAATCATGTGGAAGTGTTTGCTTCCCTCGTCTAGTGTGAGTTGAGGATATAAATCATAGATTTGAGAGGTGATTCGAATACCCTTGGTATTCAACCCGGTGAAATATCTAATGGTAGTTGTAGCATAAACCAAGAATGATGTCATATAGAAAATATTTGAAGAATGCACTCTAGTCAACTAATAGCAAATGGAGCTATTGATATGCTCCCCCATATGATGAATTCCTTATTCTTTATTATGGTAGCGATATACAAGAACATCCACTCTGGAATTCCTTCATAGAGGGAAGACTTGAGACTCTTCTCAGTAGCACAATGATGTCATTGACCTCCTGAATGAAGTTTGACCGATACATGGTCTTTGGCAATTTGGCAAAACTCTTAGCCATATAACATTTTAACACAACCTTTGTACACAACTTTAACTCCCAAACTCCCTAACATTGAAGATTACGCCACAACTTTGCCATCGACATCTTTAACTATCATAGATTCTTCATCATAGTGGGTTCTTTGTAGCCAAAAAAATTATGGGCAATGCATTGATGTGGGAAAACCAGCAACAAGAACAATCCCACTGTCATTTATGGCTTGCATCTAGGGTTTCTTATTTAGGGCCTTCACCCTTTCCTAGAAGTCTAGAAAATTCATTTTCTAAGGTCGGTGTCCCCTATATTTCCCAGGTTGGAAGATAAGAAAGAGTGAGGGAACACCGAGGAACGAATATTTCATCTTTTCCTTGCCTTTGGATGAGGAAGTAGACATAAAATCCTAAGTTCCAAAATGTCGAAGAGGAGAAGTTCAAAAACCCAAAAATCTCTAACCTCCAAAAACCTGAAAATTAGAAACCCGAAGAGGAGAATTTGAAAAACCGAAATGGAAACCTCTGAAAACTTGATTTGGAGAAGTTCAAAATGACAGTTATGAAAACCCAAAATATGGACTTCAAAATCCTTTTAAAAAAAGAGAACTCCAAAGTCTGAATGGAATAATTCCCAAAAAAGAGAAACACGAACAACCAAAGCTTTGAATTCGAAAAGAGATTTGTCTAAAAATGCTAATCTCCAAACAAGAGGTGCTTAGAGGGTGAATTGAAGAACTTGAGAGGATCTTTGCAAAAACTCTAAATGCTTGTAGAAACTCAAAACATGAAAACATGGTGGGTAATGAATTTGTCATTTTCCAAGGCATGCGAAAGGAGGATATCTTGAAACAAGGAGGAAATAAAAAAAGATCTTAAACCAAAAAGAAAATGACCAAAATAAAAATACCTTGAGAATGACGTCGAAAGGTACAAGATATAGTAAAAATTGGGTCATCAGAGAAAAGTGTCAGGTGAAAATGACAAGTGAAAATGTGATTTAAATAGAAAAACTCGATATTAATGGTGAAATTCCAATCCATACGGAAGTAGGTAAGGATTAAATGTATAGAGAGCCACTGAAAGTCTAAAATCCAAAGCCCAAAATCCCAAAATTTTAGGGTTTCAAACTTCAGAGATCAAGGATGAAAATCATGGAATGGCACGGAAGAGTTTGAAACCCGAAAGCCCGAAAGTAAAAAAATTGACTTTCAGGACTTTCGATCTTGAAGTCGAAAGAAACTAACGAAAATGATAGGAGAGTTACGAAAAATGAAATCCCAAAAGTCTGAAATTTCAGACTTTCGGACTTGCAATCTCGAAAGAAGTTTTCCAAAAATGCGACCTAGAGTTCCAAACCCAAAAGCTCGAAAGTCTAAAATTTTGGAATTTGGGGTTTCAGACTTTAGAACTCCAAAAGGAATTTCCTAAAAATTGTGACTTGGATTACAGAAGCTTGAATTGCTGAAATTTTGGACTTTGAGTTTTGGACTTGAACTTGAAAACACAACTTCAATTTATGTCAATTAAACCCCGAAAGGGAAAATCCCCAAAGTCGAAGTCCAAATTTTTGGACTTTGGGACTTGGAGAATTTTCAAGATGCGAGAGATATTTTGTGTGAAGTTTATTTCAAAAATATTTGTGTGATCAATTTCAAAGTTTGCTTCTCAAGGTAGATTAAATCGATATGATCATCTAGATATACAACATAAATTAACCTATAAATTTTTTAATAAATTCATTCATGAGTCTAATGAAGGTACTAGATGCATGTGAGATTCCAAACGACATTACAAGCCATTTCTATAACCCTTCATTTATATTGAATTTTTTTTTCCATTCATCCTCTTATGCGATACTAATATGATAATACCCACTATTGATGTCTATTTTTCAAAAATAACTGACACCACACAATCTATCAATCAATTCTTATATCATGAGTATTGGGAATATATACTTGATTGTGATCTTATTAATAGCTCTAGAATCAATACACATCCTCCAATCACCTTCTTTCTTATGCACTAACATTATAGGTACTGCACATGGGCTAAAAATATCTCTTATCAATCCTTTATCCAACAATTCTTACAACTTCTTCGGATTTATTCATTTTCTCTTAGATTCATTTTGTAGGCTACTTTTTAGGAAAACTTGCTCCTAGAACAAAGTCTATGTGATGACTGATTTCTTTCATAGGAGGTAAGGAAATAGGTAGCTCATCCACCACTATGTCTGCACATTCCTTCAACATATCCTACACTTCTTGAGGAAACTCATCCATTATTTTTACTTTTATGACTATCATTGGTTTTATCACCAATGCAAGCCTATTTCTTCCTCTATTGTTTTCAAGAACTCTTTTTCCCCATCAACATTAAACTTGAACCAATATGTTGTTAATCATCTTCTTCTCTCATTGTTGGCATGGTGTCCTAATAGGTGTTGTCATTGATGAAAAAACACATTAATGATAAATTGAATGATGTAGGATGATTTCATGATGTTGTTTATGGTGCTAACATCTTTTGGTTGAGATGTATATCGTTGTTACAGTGGGACTCGGTGAAGTATGTTTTCTTTTGCAAGCCTATACATGTGCCTAGGAGGTGTAGCTTGGAAGTGTGAGCTTTATGGATGCTTTGGAATCATTTTAAAATGATGTATATAATGTTTTGAGTTTTCTTGAGCAGCGATAGTAGTGGCATGGTATAGGTATGGGTGTTTCACTTTATTACAGTCTTTGGTTAGGAGTAGGTATGACAACTTAAAGGTGTGACAGATTGGTTTGGAGATATATGAGCTCATGGAAGTAGGAAATTAGGTGTATCATGGAATATGAGTTATTTTTGGGTCATTTTTAGAGGTTTCTTGTTTAGTTATTGTATTATTTCAGTTGACCCTAGCTTCTACATTGAGAATCTTTGAGGGAAGCTATGCTGAAATGAGATAGGATGGAGAGATTGAATAATTTATTTGGAATTTGGATTATTGGAGATGGTAGAGAGATGATTCATGATTATTTTAGATAAATTTCAGTCACCCATGATGTGTATTTTATCGATTATGACTGATTTGTAAGACATTGTCAAAATCGGTGCATTTCCATTTCGAAGTGCAACTTGGATGCTCATTGTGAATAGTGTAGTTTGCATGGGAACATGTGAATTTTATGGAATATTCTATGGTGATTTTAGAAGGTTTCATAAAAATAATTATGTCATTCTATCGTTAGGTTTTTATGAACGAATATTAAGAAGGTAAAGTGGTCTAAAACCCTAGTTAAGCCCTATATATGAGTAGTTGGGAGAAAGTAATTTATAGTGACCCAGTTTTGATTGATTAATATAAAGTGATGATTGGATGTTGTAGAAGAATATCTTAGCTTTCCATAAATGTATGGTTGAGGTCATGGTGATGAGTGGGCCCAAGCTGATAAAGAGTAGTTTACGAATAAGAAGTTTTTAGGAAAAGGTTTTTCAAAGGAGTAGCATGAAAAATTGTTGTTGCATGATCTATATAAATTTTTATTGATTTAAATGGATGCTTAGGACATTTTCATGGTGTTTTGAGGTCAAACGGGTTGAATGGTCAATGGACGGTTTTGGGGTCTCAAATAGAAGGGTCCAGTAAAATGAGCATAAATTGAGCTACATGTAGAGTTTTGAGATGATTAAAGTTGTGTTAGAAATTATATTTAGAGATATTTCTAGTGGTATATGGATTTCCTCATGATGAGGTCATTTGATAGGGTTTCTAGGTCATTCTTTGAGTAGATTGATTTTGGAAATTCAAGACATGATGTGTTCAATGAATGTTTGGTGTTATTTGAAGCATGAGATGGATTTGGTGATGCTTCCTATAACCTAGAAATTGAATCAAGATGAACTTTACATCAAAAGAATCAACTTTAAGGTCTTTAATGCATGTATAAATTATTTTATGAGCTAACCTTTGGAAACAATATTTTTGGTAGGTTGATCTAGTGAAGGAAAATGTTGTTGTGGTTTGAAGTGAAGGATGTTTAATTACTTAAAATTTGATATACGTGTTATACGGGTTTTTTGTTTCCATTAAGTGGTCACATGACATTATTTGGTTCAATAGAAGTCATTTTGTGATCATATGAAGTTTCCATGGTGCTGAAGTAATCGGGGATCATTTTTGAAATTTCCTAAACATCCCTAAATTTTGTCGGTCTGAGAAGATCATCTTGAGAGCTTTCCAACGACTATGAGAACATGGCAAACGGACATCGGGAGCTCTAGATATGTTTGGTCAAAGTTCAGACAGCCCGAGAAAGTCAACTCTGGTCAATATTGGACCAATGACATGACACGTGGCAAAAAGCCAAAAGGGAGTTGTTTGTTGGTTTTCGATCACCGGTCTTTGATGAGCGTAAAAATGGTGCATGGGAACAAGAGGCTCAACTTTTATTAACGACAAGTGGACTACATGATGACCGAGTTAATTAATTTCGATACCCCATGGTATGGGTCGAATTTTTATTTATTTGGTAAGTCCACTTACACACCATTCCAAATGCCACATAATTCTCCTAACCACTTACCCACTTAACTATACATTATGCTAAGTTCATTTGTGAAGCGGTTGTAGTGGAATCTTCCACGTGGAGGAGAGAAGGTGGTGAAGCGGTGGAGATGGGGGTGGTTAAGCCTAAGGTGGTCCTTTGACCACTATAAAAATGCGCGAAAAGGCTTAATAAAGCCTAAGGTATTAACAACCCACAAAATGTGGGATATACATGCGCCAAAATGGAATTGTTCATCCCATTAAAAATGCTAAACCACGGAAAAATTGTAGGAGGTGGGATTTGATCCCCCGACCTCATCGCCCCAAGACCCATCCGCCAACCAACTCGCCTAGAGGCTTGGGCGGATTATAAAATGGGTCGCTTCAACTTATACGAGGGTGGCAGGAGTGCAGTGTAAAGCAGCATAAGGACCAGATCTCGAGAAAACACCATTTTGAAGGCCTTGTACTCAGTTGGGAACTCGGAGTAAAAAGATGAAATGAAGGAAATTCTGAGAAGATTCCAAAAATGTAAGATTTTATGTTTTTGTTGAGTTTTAACCTGTTTTTGGAAGCTTTGAATGCAGTTTTTAACAGGGATCTACAAGATAGCTAGTTGGAAAACACGAATTTTTCAATGCACAGTCCGAAATGTGACTTGGTGTAAACATGAAAAGTGTTCATAATTCAAAGATGATCTCATATATATGATTTTTTTCATATAATGTTTTTAAATCTCCATTTGTAGGTGTTTTCTAACACATTTTTGGGGAGATCACATTTTGAAACACTCTTGTAGGAGCCTGGATCGTTCTTGGGACGAGTTTCTGCTATTTTCAGAGTTCTTGGGACATTGATCAGCTCATTTGTAGGTTTTGATTCATTATTGGTTGTTTGTAAGAGTTATTGTACTTAAATTTCAATATTATTAATGGATCGGTTCAATCGAACTGGGGACGTAGAAATTTCTAAACCCCTTAAACAATCTTGTTTGTTATACGAATGTTTTTAAGTTTTTGATTATTTATTTGCTACACAAGTTTTCCACACTTCTATGGATGCATAATAATCATAATTTAATCAATTTGTGGAGTTTAGAATACTTAAAATTGGTTAAGAAAATCATGATCTTTAGAAACTTTTAAAAGTGAAAAAATACAACACACATTTTTGAGATCAAGTTTGGTATCGAGTAGTTAGATTGCAGATTAGCTTCTAATTGTGTTTGGAAATTTGGCTTCAGATTTCACTATTGATTTCAGTCTTCAATGTGTAGACATTTTGGGGCTTGTTAATCTTGTTTTGCAAAGTGTGTAATTTTGGAAGTACGAGTTGTGTTTGCGAGGAACCGGGAATCATGGGCAAGTCATCCAAATAGGAGCAAGCTGGATGAGCTTGAAGCCATAAACCACCAACTACAATAAGAAAAATCTTTCTTGAGAGATAAATTTTATTCCTTGAAGAGGAAATAGTGCAGATTAAAATTTGAACCACAATCCTCTATAACCAACAAAGAGGAGTATGTCAACAAGATGCTCAAGAGAGAAAGAAGTTGATGGGCTTTGTTAAAGAGTTGCGGGAAGAAATACGAACCAAGGATGCCCTCTTGGAAAAGATGCAACAAGGTGAACATAAGAAGGAAATTCCTTCTAAATCGATGATCAGAGTACTATGATAGAAGAATGCACTGTAAGTTGTTCACATTTTAATTCTTCCTCTCATTCGATTTCGAGATATTCCTTTTGGTCGAGTTTGAAAAACACACTAAGGAATTGGGTCTAAGCTAATGGTTAAGATGGTATTTAACGGAAAGGGCCTTGGTAAAAATGGACAAGGTGATGCTAACCCAATATAGGTAGAGGATCAGCCTCGGTTTGCAAGTTTGGGTTATTCTAGTGGGAAAATGGAAATTGGAGAAAGTTCCAAAGCAGCTGAAGGAAGACAAGCTTCCAACAGCCAAGGATCTATGCCACTAGAATTACAGGATTCCGCCATCAGGAGGAACAATGAAAGGTGTAAGAAAATAGGTAAAAGAGGTAATCAGATTCCACCTCCTTCCACTTACACTAAAAATAGCACTAAGGGAAAATCAAATCCTAAAACTTCTAATACACTCTTTCAGTTGGAACAATATAGCTTTGGTAGGTAGAAATATGCTTTCCCTTGCACATTTTGTGAAGGTACTAATCATTCTGTTGCATATTGTTGGAAGAGGAAAATTTTGATTAAGAATTTAATGCCTTTTGTGAATGATAAGGCAGGTGCTAAAGACCAATCTCACCAAGGAAAGGTGAGAAATGGCAAGAATGTTACCTCTCCTAAACAGGGGAATCATTCTCGTAGATAGAGTTCTAAGAATGGTAAAATGGGTAAGACTCCTAAAAATAGGGAAGTTAAATTTTGTTCCCATTGTAATAGGAATGGTCATGATGTTAAGGTTTGTTGGTTTGTTCCTAAACAACAAAATTGGAAAGTTGTTAAAAAGAACAATATTGTAAAACCAATAGTGCTAAACCTAACTAAAACTCATTTTGGTACTGAGAAGGTAAAACAACCAAAACGGAAAAACCCAAGTGATTGGTTTGGAAAAACACTCCTCAACTTTATATTTGCACTACAGTAAATTGTTGATAGTAGGCAAGCAAAAAAAAATTTAGAGCTATATTTTAGGGATTCCTATTGATTGATAAGGATTTGTTCCTAAGTTGATATTTAAGCTTTGAAAATGAATGGAAACAACTGAAGAGAAGATTTGAGTGATAGGTTCATCATACTCATGTTTTGTTTTCTCATATTGGTTGGTAGTTCCATTGTTGAAAACACTATGTAGGGATAGGCATCAGTAGCATGTCTAAATTTGAAACTTTCATAATCACAAAGTGTCGGTTGAACACTAGCTTAGTTATAGATGGGTGTTATTATCCAACTTATTATTTGTGATGGCGATACAGTGTTTTGGCATATTCATGTTGATTCAGTTGTTGACTATAGCTATTTTTGGGTGTTGATAGTCTATTATATTCTGATAGTGAATACTTGCAGTTGTTACAGTTTCAGATGGGCAGTGGGCACTAGCCTAATTGTGGGCAGTTTAGATGTCTTGTATACTGATCTATGTGTTATGGAATTGTAATTTTTGGTAATCAGCCATATCACAAAGTGACAGTTGAACACTATCTTTCCGTAATATAATGGGTGTTATTATCTGGCCAGTTATTTGTGATGGCATTACAGTGGGGTATGACAGTTCACAGTTGTGCGTAGAGTTGACAGGGTTGCAGCGTTTCAGTTGAACACTAGCTTAATTGGGTGTTATTATCTGATCGGTTATGTAATTAGCTAATCAACTATTTGCATTTTTATTAACCTATAATGTTATTCTAGGTTCTTGTATGTGTTTGTGCAATGCAGGAAGAGATAGCATTATTTGTGGGTTGATACACAACTTTTTGTGGACAAAAAGCCTTCTTAGTAGGGAGGTGTGATCAGGGGATCATTTTTGAAAGTTCCCTAAACATCCCTAAATGGTGTCAGTGCAGAAGATCATCTCGAGAGCTTTCCAACGACTATGAGAACGTGGCAAACGGACATCGGGAGCTCTAGATATGTTCGGTCAAAGTTCAGATAGCGAGAAAGTCAACTCTGGTCAATATTGGACCAATGGCACTGTGACACGTGGCAAAAAGCCAAAAGGGAGTTGTTTGTTGGTTTTCGATCACCGGTCTTCGACAAGCGTAAAAATGGTGCATGGGAACAAGAGGCTCAACTTTTATTAACGACATTTTGGACTACATGATGCCAGAGTTAATTAATTTCGATACCCCATGGTATGGGTCGAATTTTTATTTATTTGGTAAGTCCACTTACACACCATTCCAAATGCCACATAATTCTCCTAACCACTTACCCACTTAACTATACATTATGCTAAGTTCATTTGTGACGCGGTTGTAATGGAATCTTCCATGTGGAGGAGAGAAGGTGGTGAAGTGGTGGAGATGGGGGCGGTTAAGCCTAAGGTGGTCCTTTGACCACTATAAAAATGTGCGGAAAGGCTTAATAAAGCCTAAGGTATTAACAACCCACAAAAGGTGGGATATACATGCGCCAAAATGGGATTGTTCATCCCATTGAAAATGCTAAACCGCGCTGCAAAATTGTAGGAGGTGGGATTTGATCCCACGACCTCATCACCCCAAGACCCATCTGCACAACCAACTCACCTAGAGGCTTGGGCGGATTATAAAATGGGTCGCCTGCAAGTTATACTGAGGGTGGCAGTGTGCTGTGCAAAGCGGCATAAGGACCAAATCTCGAAAACACCATTTTGAAGGCCTTGTACTCAGATTGGGAACTCGGAGTAAAAAGATGAAATGAAGGAAATTCTGAGATGATTCCAACGATGTAATCTTTGATGTTTTTTTTTGAGTTTTATCCTATATTTGGAAGCTTTTAATGCAGTTTTTAACGGGATGTACAAGATAGCTAGTTGGAAAACACGAATTTCAATGCACTTACAGTGCGAAATGTGACTTGGTGTAAACATGAAAAGTGTTCAGAATTCAAAGATGATCTCAGATATATGATTTTTTTCATAGAATATTTTTAAATCTCCATTTTTAGGTTTTTTTCTAACATAGTTGCGGGAGATCACATTGTGAAAACTTTGTAGGAGTCTGAGATCGTTCTTGGGACAATTTACGTGATTTTCAGAGTTCTTGGGACATTGATCAGCTCATTTACTGAGGTTGTGATTCATTATTGGTTGTTTGTAAGAGTTATTGTAATTAAATTTCATTATTATTAATGGATCGGTTCAATCTAAACCCGGGACGTAGGAATTTCCAAACACCGTAAACAATCTTGTTTGTTATCCGAATGTTTTTGAGTTTTCGATTATTTATTTGCTACACAAGTTTTCCACACTTCTATGGATGCATAATAATCAAAATTTAATCAATTTGTGGAGTTTAGAATACTTAAAATTGGTTAAGAAAATCACGATCTTTAGAAACTTTTAAAAGTGAAAAAAATACAACACACATTTTCGGATCATGAAGGGTGCATGAATCAGCTATTTTGAGAGTCGCAAAGGAAGGCTGGGCCTAGTAAATGAAATAATTTTATTGGTTGATATTAATTATGACCATGTATGAATGTTTAATTATATTTTATTCATATGTAAATTGTTTTGGGTCACTGAAAAAAATTATGGATTTGATGTAAGGTCATTTTTAAGAATGTGCCCATGGGGTTTTGAGCCATTTTTGGCACATGTATTGAGGGTTTTAGCTAGGCCGACCTATTTGGGTCATATGTAATTATTGTAATTAAAATTTATGAATTTTATAGATATTTTTGGTCAAAATTATCATTAGGGACTGACATATTTTGGTTTGGAAGGAAGAAAAGCATATTTAAGTGTTTATTTGGTTCATTTTTGAACTAGTTCTCTTGAAGGAAGGTGTGTGACCTAGAGGAAGAAATTTTGTAGGTATGGGATTATGATTTGAAGGTGACGAATATCATGATAGGTTGAGTAATATCAGATAGCATGAGAGCAAGAGGATAGAGCAAAGAAAAGTGAAGAAAGAGCAAGAATATGAGAGATTGAAGACCTAGTGTGTGAAGCTAGGGTTTGTGAGCTAAAATTGTGATCTTCATCGGTTGTAAGGAGAAGAATTATTAGAGATCAGATATTTTCGATGGATGAGTTGGTGTTTTTTCATATGTAGGGGTTTTTGTCTCCTTGTGGAGTGGCTACCTCACTAAATTAGGGGTTGGTGCTCCTTGTGAAGTTGGTGCTTTACTAAAATACTTTTCTTTGTGTAATATAAGAAAAATTTCAATGGTTTTTCTTCCCCATGAGGGTTTCCCACTTAATTTTAGTGTCTTGTGTACTCTCTTGCTCTTGATTTTTCTTATGGTTGTTTTTATGTTTAAGTTGACATATGTATGATACATGGTTGAATGAATGGATGCATGAGAACGATAAACCATGATGAATGGTAAATGAATCAAATTTTTGTGAGGACTGATTCATCCCCCTCTCGGTGCCTTGTACTTCTAACAATAGCGAGAAAGGTATGAATAACTTCATCCTTCCTCCCATCATGTGTAGTCTTCCTTTCATACTGTCAAGGCCTACCAAGAATTACATGACACACATCCATAGGAATAAAATCACAAAGCACCTTGTCCTTATACCTATCAATTTAGAAATCAACCCAACATTTTTCATTCACTAACACATTTTTTTCTTTATACAACCATGATACTTTATAAGGAGTAGGATGAGGTATACTTTTCAAGTCTAACTTATTCACCATTTCCAATTAACTAAATTATCTATACTTCCTAAATCTATAACCATTTTACAACACTTACCTTGACTCTTACAAGTGGTCTGAACAATTTTTGTTTTGGTGGATCCTTCTCTTTTGGTGTCTTGATCAAAATTATTCTCATGAAAAATGACTCTCCAACTTTTGGTTCTTCTACAAGTGAAGGAGATAAAACACTCTCTTCACCTCCACCTTGAACAAGATGAGTTATTCCTTCATTCTTTGTGTTTATTGTAGGTTGCTCCTCTGGAAACTCCCATGATCTATGAACTGAAAATTTATTACATTTGTATCACTCACCTCTAAATAAGGTTGTTCCTCTTCCTCTTGTTCTATAAACACCTTTGAAGTAGAGTCTTCTACCTCTAAAACCACCTCTTGAACTAGAAGGCTAATCTTGTTGTGTATGGCTTGAATCACCTTGACTTCTTTGTGATTTTCCTCTTCCTCCAAGTTTTCCTCTACCTCTATAAATCCTTCCTCTTCCTCTATTTTGTTAAGTATGCCTCCTATTCAGTTTGTCTTCAGCCTTCAAAGCAAGTTGGTAGCATTCTTCTAGACTCCTAGGACTAGTCAAGCTAAGTTCATCATGTATTTGGTACCTTAACCCATTCAAATACCTTGCTAACTTATATGTGTTATCCTCCATATGACTTGAATTGATTCTTAACTTGTATAATTATTCAGTGTTCTCCTTAACTCCCATCTCTTTTTGCTTCAAATTTTGTAATTTTCTATACAAATTTGTCATATAATCAGCAGGTAAGAATTTACCTTTAATTTTGGCCACCATCATGTCCCAAGACTTAATCTTGGATTTTTATTCTCCCTCCTTTATTTTTGAATGTGGTCCCACCATATGGATGCGTTCTAGTTCAAATTTTTTCTAGAAAAATTCACATGTTGGTCCTTAGTAAAATTGTCAAAATAAAAATACTTATCCAACTCCCATATCTAATCAAGGAGTTCTTCACCATTAAAACTACCTACATACATTGGAAGTTTCAGTTTGGGCTTAGATCCCTCTCCTTTCACTTCTTTTAGCAACCTCTCAAATCTCAACTCTTCAGGTCTCTTTCTTCTTCACCTGTTGCTTGTTGTATTTGTGCCACTTCATCTTCTTGATCACTTAAATATCTTATTTCCACTCCTCTTCTCTAGTTAGCCTCCACTATTGTGATCTTGACATTAAAATTTACCCTCGTATTCCCCTACTATTGAAGGATGAATTTACCCATCTATAATGTGTATGCTCTCTACCTTGCTACATTCCTCCTTGGTGGCATTGTTTCTTTCTTTCCCATGTACTACTTCAACTTGTCTTGTAGAATGAACTCCTTATTTTCACTTCCTAGGTAGCACCTCTGTTATGATACCAATTATGATGTAGATAATTTTTGTATTCAAACCCACTCTATGATTTTCAACCCTAACTCAACGATTCACACTTATTGAGATAACTAGTCTTAGTCTCACTTCTCTACGAAATTTGGAGAAATTTGTAGATATTTCAAACTAAAATAATTAACATCATGGGTCAAATCAATCCTTATAACCTCTTATACATGACCAAGATTCTTCCCAATTCAATGTTCTCTCTTTACTATATCACAAACTTGGGTTTGATGTTAGAATAGGATTTTTACAATCCTTGTAGCTCTTCAATTTCTCTCTTTCAATCCTATCTTTCACTCTAAGAAACTTCAAATCTAATTGAAGAGGTTTCCAACCAACGTTCGTTTTGTATTTACTCCATAATAAGTTTAGGATTTAACACTTAGCAAAAGTTACACTTCCTTCACAACTTCGCCCTATTTCATTAGACCTATTACATTAGAAAATGAAATTATTAAGAATTTCTCAAGGAAAGATGAATGATTTGATCTAATTATTTAAAAATCGCTTGGATAACCTTAGGATAAATATTTCCACAAATTTTTAGGCTATTTTATTGGCTTGTTTTCTAAAAAAATGCATTTAACCTTCATAAACACTAGTTTGAGGGTTTTAACCTTTGTCTGATCTCGAGAGAGTTTTTAAAGGGATTTAAAGATTTTTTTAGTTTTAATAAAACTGCAAAGATCGAAAGGATTGTTGCAACATTTAATCACTATAAATAAAAACATTACTCCTTACATAAATTTCTAACACCATACGCAACCTCATTTCTAATAATGAGCTATAAGCGATGATACTCGGTTTTTGCCCAAGTGATTATTATAGAATTCCTTAAGGGTTTGCTTGAGTTTGAAATGACTGTGGATGATTATAAATGGTTAAAATATCAACACACACCTTTTGCAAATAAAAACCTCCTCAAATGATCGAAATGTTTCCTCCTTACATACCGTGTACCCATTGTGAATATCAAGATCGCTTAGAAGATTTCCAAATAGTATTAGCATTAAACAAGATATTTCCTCCTATGGATCGACAAGGAAATACGTAACCACCATTACTAAAAATTTGATCATTCACGGGGAGCAAAAACAATGCCTTTCTATTTAAAATTCCTTCATGCAATAATATTAACTTTTAAAAATAATTGCTTTCACATAATACTTAGTCTTCAAGTTTCTTGGAGATTTTTCTTGCATTGCCTCAAATGGATGGATATGAAATAATTAAATTTAGAAATATATATCATCGGGATTCATTTCTCCTTCAAAATAAGCTTGTTTCACCAATAAGTTTTACAATTTCTAGGATGAAGCAGGATAGAAGGTAAAATGGTTAAGGAGGAATACACGTGATATGTAGGTCAAAGGTTGAATGCGCGTATTAATGAATTTTGATCCAAGATGATCATGAAGAGATTATGGAGTCGTGCCACAATACTACTCCCATAGTGTTCCCGTGAGTATTCCGATTCTCGGAAGAAGAACCGGACTCTTTCTTGGGCACGTGGTTGAGTATTTTGTGTCATCCGGATGTTGACATGATTTGGATTCATGATTCGTCATTTTTGCACCCACCAAGAACAAGGGAACCTCATGCGCACCATCCTATCACCCAATGGGCCCGGGTGCTCACCGAGGGTGTGAGAGGGAGCCGAGTCTCTCTCTTTTATGTGAGTTTAGTGGAAGGCATACTTCATGATCTTGACTTAGTGATTTAAAAGAAATGAAGAAAAGCTATAGAGCTTAGAATGGATTCTATACCCTTGGTCATAACAAAAGCAAAAGCGTAACAAAATTAATAGAACTAAGAAGTTGTAAATCCACAAATATACTCAATCATTCAAGTAAGGTTCATGATTATACAAGATCAAAAGTAGAGTAGAAACATGCAGATAATACAGAAGGAGATCTTAATATAAACACAGTGGTAACCTTATCATATTCATTCATAGTATTACTACAAAGCATCATAGAGAGGCAGACCATAGTCATGCGCCATATCTGGATCCATACATGTATACTCACAAACAAAATTTTCATTCCCCATTCCCTCATTACATTCTTCCTATAATCATCTACCCATTTTATCCCATAGTTCTCATAGTAATTTTGTAGAGCTCCGCTACCTCACTTGTGTCTCTTTTCTTTGCAAGGGTGCGCATATAAATAGGCATCTGAGCTCTAACAAACTCCTCTGTAACCTCATATCTGGCCCCAAGTGTCAAGGTGTGGGTCACCTGGGTGCATGCCTCTCCATGTCATGATTAGCTTTTGGATCTTCCTTATCATAAGGTATATTCCTTCCAGACACCCTTGTTGCTATGTTGGAACCTTATCCAAATGGAACACGTTCTTCATGTGTTCTATCCAAAAGGCCAAAATGGATAAGTCCCGAATTGTGCTTCACTTCAGTGCGTGTCCTTGGTTCTCCAAGAACCCTTTTGAATCTTACCTTGTGCCTTACTTTGCTGCTTCTTCGGCCGCCTACGCTATGTGCCTTTAAGATTTGGTAGCTACATTAGGGTCCCAACATTACCCCACACTTCACTGTTGCTCTCCACCCTGGGAACCTTTTCAAAGAATGTAGTACAAAAAAATGCAAGGCCTTGCCTTGGAAAAGAATGGAGGGAAAGAATAAAGAATGGGGGAGAGAAAGAATAGAGGGAAAACTACCTAAAGAAGAAGAAGGGGAAAATTTTTCCATAGGTCGGCCTCCAATGTATTCCAAGCACTGACTTCATCCTGCACTCTAGTGTAAAAGGTCGCCAACCAATGTGCTCACCTCGTCGAAGGTTAACCCTTCCCCTTTTGTGTTAATGGTCTCCACCATAGTCTCTAGTTCCTTTAGCATGATCCTCCAGGCATCCATCTTCCTCGTAATGACCTTATAGAGCTCTTTTAGCCGGGTTTTGATTGAGACTCACCAGATTCTCAATAGCTTCAAACTTCTTTTCCACTTTGGCTAGGATATTTTCTCGCTCGGCTCTATTGCCCTTATTATTTTCCCTAAAGTCCTTTAGCTCGGCCTCGTCAGTTGGCAAGCAACATGCTTATCACCTTGTCTTGATCCGCACAATGGTCGTAGGTGACCCCACGGTTTGTGTAGCTATTTTCACATCAAAGCACCTTGTTGTATTCAGCCACGAGTGTGATGACTTTCAACTTGTCCTCCTTCTCCAAGCACGTACAACTACCTCCTCTGCTGACTCCAAGGCCAAAGGCTGCCTTTCCATGGTGAGGATCCGAGTCAAGTCCTCTAGACACTCCAGGGAGGATCCATACTTTTATGTGGAGGGTTAAGGTCTGGGTGCTTCATGATAATAGCTTGGGAGATGAGCTCCACCTTCTTGGAAACTTCGTACCCTGGCCTTTTCCTCCTCTTGAAGCTCCCTTTGTAGTTGAGTGTTGATTAGTTTCTCAAGGTTGAGGTCCTTTGTTAGCTTAACTACTTCTTCCTTCCTCTTCTCCAATAGGTCCTCCAAGACTTTAACCTGTCATTCCTACAAAAGATCCTAGCCTCAATTTCCATGGAGACTTTGTTGAGTGTGTTACACACTTGCTCATCCGATAGTTGTTGCATGTTTACAATGGGGTTGTCCCCTTTCCTTGGACAATGCTAGTACCGCTCCTTGGTTAACCTCAAACTCGGGCTCATTGAGGTGGGAGTCGAATGCCCATGATAGCATCTTCTTGTGTGGGTATCCACCCTCGGGCAAAAGGACTCCATGGTGGTGAGCTCCTTGGTGGGCACGGTACTCTAGAAATATGTGCGTAAAACTTTGTTGGGGTCATCAACATATCCCATCGTTATTCTTCCCCTTCGCATGTTTACTTCCCATGCGCACATGCCCTTGGGAATAGTTACTGAAAGAGTTGGGCCTTTTGTGCTACCCACACTCTTCTCCCTCTGCTCTTCCTTGAATTCACCGAGCACGAGCTCCATGTTGCGCTCCAACTCCTCTTCAACCAAGGTATTAATTATCTTCTCTACCTCCCTTGTCGCTTTCTCATTCACCTCCTCCTGAGTGAGCTTGGGCATATCTGGCCCCTTAGTACTTTCCCCTTCACTCCTTTCTTCACTCCATGCACCTTCCTCCCCTTGGGTGCCCTTCCTCCTTACAAAGATGAAAGCATCATTTGTATCTTCTGCTCCTCTTCCCCAAATCATGGACATCAATCAGCTCCTGATCCACCTCCAACTCTTCCTCTTCATCATCATCCTTTCACCCTATATGGCATTTGGTCATCTCGTATCTTCAAATCTTGTTCTTCCATCCCCTTTTCTTCTTCCTCTGCTGAAAATTTCGGGGTCGGGGATGTGGTCTTCTCTTCATCTGAGGGTTCCTCAGGGGATGGTGGCTTTGTAGGTTCGGGGTCTTCTCCCTGACCACCATCTTCTCTTCTTCCGGACGTAGGTACTTGGCCCCGTGGTATCTACATTCTACTTCTCCACCACCCTTTGTTCCTCTTTCTCTTCTCTCTCCTTGCGCTTTGGTGGGCTTCTTTCTGCCAATAGGGTCATCCGGGATGGATATCTCATTCTCCATGTATGTGCCCTTTTCAAATTTTGGCCTTATGCGCAGGTAGATCCTAGCAGCATTGCTCCCAGCAATAGGTAAGGTCAAAGGCCTTACAATATGCACATCATGTGACATGTACCTTTCAACGTATACACATTCTTCTAGGTAGACCAACTTCTTTCTCATTTCCTGTGCTCTCTGTCAAGGGTGGACAACTCCAAGTTTAATTTCTTTGATTCCTTGTATCTGTTTACCCCCACTTGGAAAAATTGGGTAGTAAATGAGAATGGGAGTTTGCACCATGGACTCCAACTGCCATCCACCAAAATGAACCTACCAATGCGAAGTGTTTGGTAGACATGAACTCGCTTCTCCTTTGGTCACCATGGGGAGTTGTTTGAGGAATCCACCATTCAGCCCCAAATGCATTCCTAAGGCATTATACCATTTTTCTAAGTGTGCCTTGTGTACCCCTATCATTGATTCACATGTGTATTTTGAAAATCCTCTCCAGGGCGAGGGATCTTCAGCAGGGTACTCCCACATGAATTTTTGGATGCATCAACACCCCGATTTCTAAGAACACAATTGTCAACAAAATGTTCCAAAAAGGATTTTTCCTCCATTCTCCATGCTGCTTATGATTTCATCTACTATGTATTGGGAGATGTTGTATATGGTGCCTTCATGACCTTCTTGCAGACATTCAACCAGGGCTTGCTCACCTGGGTCCACCTTTCTTGTCCATTCAGCTTAGAGACAAGGTGTGTGGCCATCTTCATCACCGGATCACTGATATCCGAGACATCGTAGTACCTTGATCCCTTCTTCAATTCCTGGGATGCTATGGTTTCTTTAATTACCTCCTCATCCTGGAGGTCATCTATGAGTGCGTCCCCTTTATAGTTTAGGCCTGTGAAGTGTGAAATTACTGGGGAGTTATGTGCATTTTACACCCTATGAAGTAGAAGAAGAAGTCTTGTGCACATGTGTCATCAACCATTGGTACAAGCACTCAGGCTTCCCAAAATATGGCAACTCGTAAATTTAGAGAAGCCCTGCCTTCTCCATTTTCACCTTGACCACATCATATAGATTGGCAACCCGTCAGGTGTTCATTTATTTGTGGGGTGCACTAGCTCCATGCCATTTCCTTCATGATTATGCTTGACCGGTGATTGTAGTCGATCATGGTCATCTGTCTTATGTGGGACTCCCACTCTTGCCCTAGCAAAACCCCATCCAGGTATTGCATCTCCGAATACCATTCTTCATTCATATCCAAGGGTATTTCCTCTTATTTCTTCTTCCCTTTTCCTTTACCCTTTCCCTTCTTGGATTGTTCTGTAGGTTTACCTACTGGTTTTGTGGCCATCATTATACCCTTTCTTTCATTCCTAGGTTAACTTGAGTTTGTTTGAAATTTTTCTTGCGCCCCGTGCCCTAGAACACAAACCCTAATCTTTGATTTTTCCTCCTTCGATCACGATGCTTCTTCACAACATTCCTCACACCCGTGAATCACTTCTGCTCTAGTTTGTAGATCTAATGGACCGATTGTGCTTAATTTTTGGGATTTTCCTTCACACGAGTCAGTTCTCAAAACCCTAGCTCTTGAAAGAAAATCACTCTTCTTGTTTTCACAAAGTAAAATAATGAAATGCCCATTCTTGTATTTATAGCTTTTTCCACTTTTACACATTTAAGGCTAGGCTACCTACCACCGTATGACAATTTTTAATGCGGTATTTTCAAACAAAACCTAACTTTAGCGCTTCTCCTTATGTGCCCAATCCTTGTGTGAAAACTTTTCCACCCATGCCCAATCCTTGCACAAAAATTTTTCACCGCGCCCAATCCTTGTGCGAAAACATTTTCCAACCCTTCTAAGGTGTGTAAACAATCCATCTTGACAAAAGACTCTTGCACATGTGTTACCGGTGCCAAAGGCACTTCTTCCATCCTCATGATTCTTGCTTTCACCTACCTCATGTTTTTGCTTTTTCTCCTTTGTACGTGGATTTCCAATGTAACCTTATCTTGCCACCTATCTGCCTTCTTTTCTCCTAATGCATCTTTTTAACAGGGTCAATTCAAAGTAGTATACCAACCCAATCCTCCTGTAATACTCCATTCTCTTTATCATCTCACCCCACACTAAAATGATGCGAGGTCCTCTCATGCGCATTCATAAGTCAAAAATTAATAAGGTTACCAAGCGCCAAGGTGAAAAACAAAAACACAACGTGAAAGGGAAATACAAGAAAGGAAAAGCATAAAAGGAAATTCTAAACTAACTGGAAAAACTTGCCTTATTTACAAACACCAAGAAGCATTATTTATAGTAGGGCTTCAAACCTACTCCCATTGAAGTGTCCATGTAATTTTGTTCCATCCATCCGTCAGAATCGCACGCGCCTAAATCAAGGATGTATGAAATTACATAAGGACCCAACAATGCACCTTCAACTTTCTAGTGATGGCGTAAAAAGGAATCATATAAAGCAATAAAATCTGCCAACCTCAAATTTGTTTGTTCTTAATATGGTGGTCATGCCATGCCTTTTGCTTTGCCTTCTCAGTTGTTTGGCTCCATCATTCTAGTGAGATGCCTTTCAGAGAACTTTATCAATTCATCTATTTCAGCTTCAAGGCTCAAAACCATCAAGGGAGGAACTCAAACTCTTAAGATGTTGACATGAGAAAATTGTAAAAAAAACTGCACCGCGCATTTGCAGTACATGGAGGTGCACATTCAATTGGAAAAACTACTTCCATGCCAAACACAATGAAAAAGTGTGGCCTTGTTCAATCTTTTTATATGTTTTTTGTATGCCCAAAGAAGATGTCGACATGAGAAAATTATCCCTTCCCGCCTACCCACATCAGATATCATTAGTCAAGTTGTGAATCTAAGTTTTAGGTTGAGGTTCATGCCTATAAAGATGTCAGTCCCATTTTCAAGGGGTGATAAGAGTATGTTGACATGATGGGATACCATGAATTCTTCACAAGAATCTTTGAGGTTTCATCTTCAAGAAGTGCAAGTTTTCCTTGATCACTTGTTAAACTTAATGGATACCCATAATGCTGATAATTTTCACCAAAAATTCACACAATTTCTGGCTCAAAATGCAAAATCACCAAATAGCCCACATCTTTTTGAGTTTTTGGTTTATTAGGGTTCTCAGTCCTTTTAATGCCATAATGAGATGAATTAAATATCTTCTTTACTACTCCTCGCAGGTGGTTGGGGTAGATTTGGAATTCCTCTCTCTTCCCTCTCTATTCTTCCTAAAATTGTAAGGAAAGGCTTCTTTCTAAAGTTAATGGGCAACATTCTGGGTTGAATCATCTCCCACCTTCCTCCTTTTCCAGGATCTTGTGCGAGTTCAAACCTCCCACTCTAAAGCCCTCCATGTTATGCAAATCCACTTGGTCTCAACCCATCAACTTGTATCAAACATTCACCTTTGATTGCACAAATAAACCATCTCTCATGATTCTTCTTTCCCTCTCTATGTTTTTGCATCCTTTTCGATCTTTCGTGGATAAATTAAGTTATCTAACATGATCTTGCATTGCATTTTTATGCATCTTTTCAATTGGGAAAAGGTTTTCTTCATCCCAACCCAAATCATTTTGCAAATAACTCCATGCTTCCTTTATCACCACACCCACACTAAAATCGATGTGGTCCTCTGGAAATTCATAAGTCAAAAAGTAAATAATAAGGTTACATGCCTCTACATTTATGTGTGCATAAAACAAAACAACAATGTGAAAGGGAAATACAAGAAAGGAAAAGCATAAAAGGAAATTCTAAACTTGGCAAAAAGTTCTTATTTACAAACACTAAGAAGCATTATTTATAGTAGGGCTTTAGCCTACTCCCATCAAGTGTCAGTAATTTTGTTCCATCCAAATGTTGTAATCGCACACACCCAAATCAAGGATGTATGAAATTACATAAGGACCCAACCAATGCACCTTCAACTTTCCAGGATGGCATAGAAATTTTGAATCATATAGCAATACCATCTGGCCAACCTCAAACTGTTTGTTCTTAATATGGCGGTCATGCCATGCCTTTTCTTTCCTTCTCAGTTGTTTGGCTCCATCTTGCTAGTGAGCGCCTTTCATCCAACTTTATCAATTCATCTATTCTTTCTTCCAGCACTTGCTCATCATCCAACCCTCCTGCACGTGCTATACGCAAAGATGGTAGCATGAATTCAACCAGAAAAACTACTTCTGCGCCAAACACCAATTGAAATGGTGTGGCCTTGTTCAATATTTTATACGTTGTTCTGTATGCCCAAAGAACTACTGACACCTTGTCATCCCAATCCTGCCTACCCACATCACATATCTTAGTCAATGTGTGACTAAGGATTTTGTTGAATGCCTCTACAATCCCATTTTCCTGAGGGTGATAAGGGGTAGTCTTGTGATGGGCTACCATGAATTCTACCAATAGAATCTTGATGGTTTCATTTAAGAAGTGAGTGCCCCTATCACTTGTTAAACTTAATGGGCACCCATACCTGCTGATAATGTTTTCCACAAAAATCTAGTAGCCATGGCGTGGCTATGGTGTAATCCTTAGTGGGTGTGGCCTCTTCCCACCTTGGGATAATAATTAGTACATGTAATGATATACCATGAGTTAGTCCTTCACGCAGCTGGTGAGATTGGTCTAACAAAATCTATTGCCCATTTCTCAAAAGGTTCTGTGCTGGTGATGGGGTGCAAGGGCATCTCATCCCTTCTTCCAGGTTTTCCAAGGTTTGAAGTGGTCATGTGCCGGAAAACAAAACTCAATGCAATCCTGGTGAATCATCTCCCACCATAGTCTGGTGACTAGGATCTTTGTGCGGTTGCATTCCCCACATAGTGTCCTCCTCTAGCAATCCCACCATGGGCTTCTTCTATTATGGCCATGCGTTCATGTTCTAATACACACCGGTACAAAACCTCATCATGGCCCATTTTATACAAATCCCCATTGATCAACATGAAGGGTGTGGCGCGTATGGCTAACCTTTTCCTTTCCAGTGCATTCATCCCTTTGGGCGCCACACCTTCCTTGAGAAAAACAACAATGTCTTCTAACTCGAGGGCACGTGCCACAACTTGAATAGTTGTGTCCGGCATGGTTTCCTTGATACTTTGCACATCCTCTCCCGAATCAATCCTTGATAAATGATCTAGCCCACAATTATTCTTTCCCGGTTTTACCACCACTTTGAATTCAAATTCCTAAAATAAAAGTACCCAACAACATATGCACCCTTGCAACACTACTTTGTTTACTAGATACTTCAAGGCCATATGGTTAGTGTAGAATATGAAGGGAGTCACCAGTAGATATTGTCTAAATTTGTGGAGCACATAGATCATTGACAATGCCTCGCTCGGTCATTGTATAATTTTGTTTGTTGGTGTCAATTTCTACTTACAAAACACAAGGGATGATCAACAATCCCCTCTCCTGGTTGAGCAAGAATGGCTCCCATTACTATACCAGAGGCATCCACGTGGACATGGAAAGGTTTATCCCATGATGGGAATCATAGAATAGGTGTGGTGATAAGCCTTTCTTTTAGAGTGTCAAATGCCCTCTGCTGCCTCTCCCCACTGAAAGGCACTCTTATGTCTGAGCAATATTTCCAAAGGTGTGGCGATCTTGGTGTATCCCTTAATGAATTTCTATAGTACCTAGTGTGTCCAAGAAATCCACGCATGACACTTTGGCTGGGGCTCCCCTAATCCCACAATAACTGCAACTTTTGTGGGATCCACCAGTAAGCCCTCTTTGCATATGATATGCCCCAACAACATTCCAAAAGGGTTGCAAAGACACATTTCTTGATGTTGAGGGAAATCCTCAACTACCGACATCTTTCAAACATCAATCTCAAGTTATCACAATGGTCCCTTACCAATCCATACACTATCCAATCATCCAAATATACTTGAAGGAACTTGTGGATGAAGTCCTTAAATGCTTGTACCACTATGCGTGAAAATACAAGCGGGCGCATTCCTCAATCCAAAGGGCATGACCATGTATGCAAAGCTTCCCCACTCGGTGGTGAAAGTTGTCTTTTCTTGGTCTTCCTTGGCAATCCTTACTTGGTGATATCCCGAGAATCCATCCGTAAAGGAATAGACCTCGCGCCCAACAACTCCTTCCAAAATCTCTTCAGTGAAGGGGGTGGGAAAAGGATCTATGATACAAACAACGTTCAATTCCCTGTAATCCACACATATCCTAATCCGCCCATCCTTCTTTATGTTGATCACCATTGGACTTATCCATTTTGATTCCTCCATAGCCTCAATGATACGGATGCTATCATTTTGTCTAGCTCTTCTTTAACCCTTATGTGCATGTTGGGATTCATCCTGTAAGGCCTCTTCCTGACGGGTGTGCACCATCTTTCAACTTTATCCTCATTTCCCCAATGAATGGTGGATGCCTTTCAACTCATGGTATCCATGGGAATAAATCCTCAAATTCACGCAAGAGATCGATGATCTTTGATACTTCCTTGTCGACCAGTAGTCCCCAATGATAGCTTCCTTGGGCTCCTTCTCCGAGCCGATGTTAACTTTCTTGGTTTTGAGTGGTTCATGATACATGCGTGCACATGCATCTGCACTATCAACTACCTTTGCATTCCAACCAAATGGTCAACATTCAGGCTCTCCATCTCCTCTCCATCAATAACGTATACCATCTTTCCTTTCTCCTTTTCAGCACACATGCATGCTCAAATTGTATGTCTTCTGGTTCCTCCTCTTCGAACCGCACTTCCAAGCTAGGTCCACCAAGTAAGTTTACTAATCTATCTTCTTGCCATGGTGCAATCCCCAGAGTGAGGCATTTGATAGTCTACAACACCTCATCAACCGGTTACATGGTACTTCGGTACTCAAATGTGTGAACCAAGTCAACCGCTAATTCCTGCCAATTTCCCATTTGGTGGTGAGTTTAGAATGGATGTACCAAGCACGTGCACAACCTTGTAGTGTCGAATATACTTGTGCACCCAAAGGGAGGGTGGTAAAGCTTCCACACCTTCTCCCTAGACCCTCTCACATGCCTGGATGTGGGAAGAGGTGGGTCCATTGCCATTGTAATCCTTGATAGTGGTGGGTATGTTGCTCTTCGAGAATCAGACAATGAGTACAATTCTAACTTCACGCCACTCCAACAAGTTTTCACTATGCGCATGGCCCACCACCTTGTTGTTGTGCCTATCAAAACATAACCTAGCATACCTCATCACTCATCCTCCCTCCATTGAGCTTCCATTTCTCTCAAAAAGACCTCAGGGTATGCATCCCAGAATACTTGGTTATTACCTTTCCTCCCAGGTGCTGAACTATACACACCATGGTTACCTTGGTCACCGATCCTTTAGATGTCACCCAATCATTCATAAGTCCCATGTGCCCAATTATCACATGCTATACTAGTAGTATCACTGATAGATTGAGCATCATCAAACTGGATGACTCCTTCTGTAGGGTGGATGGTCTCTGGATCTCTTATGGAGCACATATATTCTATCCAGGACCTCCTCTCCAAGGGGTTTAGTATAGGGTGTGGAATTTCCATCAGCAAGTGGTATAATCACCCTCTCTTCCTTATTTTCAAAGCTTATGTACCCCTTGTTAAACCGGAGATCTGCATTATTCTTATAGCACCACGGGTGCCCAAGTAAAGTGGGAAATTATCTACCTCGGAAAGTGCCAAGACTTCAAAATCCCCAGTGAACTTAGTCCCCTGAATGGTAATGGTCACATCCTTCAAGACACCTATGGGCATTGCCTTTGTCTTATTTTCCATATACAACACATTTGAAGATGGTTGTAATGTAGGTCTTCCCATTTGATGCCAGGCATCAGAGTGAGAACATTAACCTCCGTGCTATGTGTCAATGAGGATGTTGCTAAGAAACCATCCATCCACTACTACATTCAAGGTGATCTCTTTGTCATAATCAAGGCTATGAGGTGGGAGGTTTACATGCAGGATCTACCTTTGTGTTCTTCCCGGCGTGTGACACCTTTTCTCTCAACCATGCTCCTAGCAGTAGGGGAATAATATTCTCCTACCTCAGTAGTTTACACACCTCCTTAACCTCATCCAAGTCATCCTTTGGTGCTTCTATTGGTCTTCTTTGCTCATATTTTCTAGTTTTCTCTTTTAAGCATTGGATCTCCCCTTGTAAGCTTTGAATTACATCCATGGTTTCCTGGTAGACTTCTTTCTAGTGAGCGGGTTTGGATACTTCCCATGTACTACTTCTTCCTCAAAACTAGAGGTCTCTGCCTAGGCACTTCCCTTGCGCGCGTGGACTCCGCCCTTGTTGTTACCATAACAGGCTCTAGTTTTGATTCACGTATTACTCACGAGAGCCATTACACATCAGCCTTCTTAATACTCACCATGGCAGTGCCCTTATCCTTTCTAGTATTGTTGACTCATATGTTCGTATAACTCTGGGCACTCGTACTTATGTTTTTTTCCACACCAAGAGCATTGTAGAAGATCTGGACATTCACGCTTATAATGGTCTATGGCTCCATAATTAAAGCATGTTCCATGTGGGAACTCACTTCTTCCCCCACGTAGTTACCATGACCATGAAATCCTCTGTGAAACCCTCTTCCACGCACCTCCATCTCCGTGCTCTTCATACCGATGTTCATCTCCTTTGGAACTGCTGGCAATGCCATTTTGGCACACACCAAGATCAATTGCCTCATGAATCTGGTCAATCAATCTACAATCCTTGGTGTCATGTGTGGTTGAGGTACATATCTTACAATAACAAGATACATTTTTATGGATCGATGCACGCGTTGTAAAAGGGGGCACCTACTTGCATCATGGTCCCCGTGACATATTTCACAATTTACCACTACGCGTACCACCTTCCGAGTACATATCCCACCATTATCCTTTGTGTGCCCTTCTACGTTACAATCATGCACCACATCCCACCGTGAGTCTCTAGAACTGTGTTGGCAGATAATTTCTCCAATTGCTTAGCCATGGCAGCAATCTGAGCCTCCAGAAATGGGCTAACACCAGTGTCAACACTACAACTACCTCAACGTGCAAAGTAGCTTCCAACACTTTGCGTGGGTCCGTGAATGTTTTATGAGACAAAGCCCTCCTAAAGGGTGTGATCAACCCTCCGACAAACCACTGAGCATGTTGTGAAGGGTGGATATCATAAGATAGTTTAGATAATAGAGTTTTAAAGTGTGCATCATATTCCCGCACGCTCTCTACCATTCCCTGCTGGATTTCTTTGAGAGAGCTGATGCTCTTCTGTTCAAACTTAGGTATGTGGAATTCACCAAGAACACATTTTTCAGCGTGGTATAATCCACAACAATCTGATGAGGGTCATACTTTCTATACCAACTATGCACACATCCTTACAAGGTCATCACAAATTGACTAGCCTTTCGATCCTGGGTCGTGATCCCCTTCACGCGCCATAGCAGCTCGCACTTATGCACATGCTCTATGGCATCTTCTATCCCATTGTAATCTGGTAAGTGTAGAGACATCTCAAAAAGACTTGAGGAGGTGGCTGAGGTCTTGTCCTCCCGATCCAGTCCCTTGGTTTCCTCTGGTGTTTCCTCCTCCACCGGACATCCACTAGATCCTGAGCCACCAGCTCCACCACTTCCACCTCCAGATCCTCCTATGTTAGGTATAGGGCCTGTGTTTTGTCATGTCGAACGCTCCCATCCCACTAAATTACGTGCACTGATAGTTTGTGAACTAGTGCCACTCCCAATCATATTTCCTCCACCACTTCCTAATGCACTTCTAAAACCAGCCAGTATATGTGCCTTGTCCAAACATTCCACCAAATACTAGAATAGTGTGTGAAGCCATAGAAGTCCCAAATGAGAAGTTGTATCTTCTAGGTGCCGATCGGTTGCTTCTACTGATATCAAATGGATCAACTATACTTTTCCTCGTTCAAACAAACCAAGCACCAAGGTTTGGTTGCTAGGTGGGGTCAGATGTGTGCCAATGACTCTTCTTTCTCTACATGATGGACTCTCATCAGAAGCCGCAAGGTTTTCTCTCCCATGCTTACCAAGATGGGGTATCACATAGAACTATTTGGGTTCCACATCCTCCACGTGAACCTCAACTCCTTTCCACCATGTCTGGCTCCATAACCCACTTGTAATCCCACACTGTCTATCGATCTCCCTTTCACATGCTTCGTTATACTTGAGCCATCTCTCCTCCCTTTCCTTTTCAGTCATTATATCAACCATCTTTCCCACCTAGCTTCCTCACCAAGCACTTAGAGTGGTTTAGCCGCCATAGGAAATGCCTCTAAACCCATGGTTACCATCAAGATTTTGATGCAGGGGATAGCACAAAAATGATCCTCTGGGCTCCCACAAAAACTCAAACTCAACAACTTCTGGACAGGAATACGTGGAAATGGTACATATTCCAGAGTGTAGCTAGTCAATACTCCCTTCCACCAATGATCTATAGCATGGGTCCATGTTAGATCAGCATCTTGCAAGTTCTGATATGTTTCTTGGGTCCAAGGGTGTGACTTATAATACCACCCCGATCTAGATGTATAAGCCGAGAGCCATTCAAATAACTCTACTAGGAAATAATAGAAGAAGGTTTTGTACAACTCATGATAAAGAGTGTCTTCCACCCATCTTCGCGTGTCAAACCTAGGTCCAATATTGAATCTCTGAGTGAATTCATCCTCCATGCTTTTAAACCAATCTTCAACACCTTCCAGGGTTATTCTCTCTATCATCACTCTTTTGCACAGATCATGATGTATGCCATGTTCCACTACAACTTCAAAAAGAGGTCCTAGAAATGGAACCAAGATGTAGTCATTTTGCACCCACCAAGAACAAGGGAACCTCATGCACTGGCCTATCACCCAAAGGTATTGGGTGCTCACCCGAGGCATGTGAGAGGGAGCCAAGTCTCTCTTTTATGTGAGTTTAGTGGAAGGCATACTTCATGATCTTGACTTAGTGATTTAAAAGAAATGAGAAAAGCTATAGAGCTCAGAATGACTTCTATACCCCTTCAGTCATAACAAAAGCAAAGCACACAATAAATTAATAGAACTAAGAAGTTGTAAATCCACAAATATACTCAACATTCAAGTAAGGTTCATGATTATACAAGATCAAAAGCATAGTAGAAACATGTAGATAATACAGAAGGAGATCTTAATATAAACATAGTGGTAACCTTATCATATTCATTCATAGTCTTACTACAAAGCATCACAGAGAGAGGCAGACCATAGTCATGCACCATATCTGGATCCATACATGTATGCTCACAAAATAAAATTTTCATTCCCCATTCCCTCATTACATTCTTCCTATAATCATCTACCCATTTTATCCCATAGTTCTCAAGTAATTCTGCAGAGCTCTGCTACCTCACTTGTGTCTCTGTTCTTTGCCAAGGGGTGCACATATAAATAGGCATCTGAGCTCTAACAAACTCCTCTGCAACCTCAGATCTGGCCCCAAGTGTCAAGGTGTGGGTCACCCTAGGCGCATGCCTCTCCATGTCATGATTAGCTTTTTGGATCTTCTTATCACAAGGTATATTCCTTCTAGGACACCTTATTATCGTGCTAGAACCTTATCCAAATGGAACACGAAAATGGCTAAGTCCTGAATTGTGCTTCGTAGGAGTGCATCCTTGGTTCTCTTAGAACCCTTTTCAAATTTTTCCTTGCGCACCTTCACTTTGCGCTTCCTCATTTGTGTGTGCCTACACGCCTTTAATATTTGGAAGCTATATTAGGGTCCCAATCACCGTGATTTAAATGCCCCGGAAAGAGTCCGGGGTGAGCCGTCATGGTGAGGTGGGGGTGTGAGGGTGAAATTAATTTAATTAAAATAATTAAATTAATTAATAATGTGAAGGTGAATATATTAGTAATAATTAGTAATGAGGCCATGGTGTGTTTAATTAATTAAAAGGGACCAAGGGGAGTGTGACCCAAATTTGGTGTCTACATTTTCCCTTTTTGTCACGTAGCTTGTATTGGTAAGTGATGCTGACAAAAATAGGAAGTCAATGTCCTAGGTATGAGCAGAGATTAGGTTTCCCAAGTATGGATGAAAGTGATCCCCTCAAACCAAGAACTGATGAGGTAGGAAATGAAGTCGGTGAATGGTTTGATAAATAGGTTGTTAATAAAAACAAGGGTGGATGGGTTGTAGGTAAGGGTAATGGTCAGTCAGGTAATAGGTAATCAAAATCAAATGCACGCACACATATATATTGCAATAAGGTACCAAGTTGAAGAGCTTAAAACTCTACTTCATGAAAGGTCGATAGATTTATCCAAACGAGGTTTAAGTGGTTCGGGTATCCAAGGTATATGATATGGTCTTGAATAAAAATAGGCAAGGTGTAGTGAACGGGTAATAGGCTTTGTTCCGGGAACCAAAGGTTTGGTTGGTATAAACATCACGGCATCAAGAAAGGTAAGGTCATTAGGATAAATCACATGAAAAACATCATCGCAAGTTATAGTGAATACATGAATTAAAATGTCACAAAAGGAGGTTCAAGTCGGTGGTATGTACATCGGTGGCATAGGTAAGGCCAAGGTATAGGTAAATAACATGTCCCTAAGTGCAATTATGGAAATGTATAGGTAATGTAGGCTTTGGGTGAGTTTTTAATAGGTGTTGGGAAGGGTAAAAGTTGTTTGAAAACATTATTTTTAGGAAAAGTGGGCATAGTGTGGGTCAAATGGATATGTGTGGTGAGTGATGTTGGTTAGAGCTTAACCGATGTCGATTGGCTAGGGCACAACCTGACCGATATCGGTCATGTTGATTTGGGGCTAAAAAGGTAAAATATGTGTTTTACGGATTCATTTATTTCTTTTCCATTTGTGGAAAATGATAGAGAAGATGTGGAAGGTTGGAAAGCAATGTTTAAAGGTCTCTAGCTGATTGATTTGACGAGCTACTAGTAGGTGATTGGAATTTGGTAGGTGGGTCCATGAGATTGATTGGTTGTGAGGTGAGGAGTGGATTTTGGCATGGCAGAGGCAAGAGAAGAAGTGGGTGGACCACTAGTGAAGTGACACAAAGTGCCACCATGGAGACGGCACTGAGTAGAGGTAGGAGACAATCCTAAGCCTATATTTGATGAAAAAGGTGTGTTTAATTTGGGTAAAATGTGGGTGGGAATTTTATTTTGAAATTGTGGGTAAAAAGGGGTGAAACAGGGGGTGGGAAAGGGGAAAATGTAGGTTACGTAGGGTGGGAAAGGGGAAAATTTAGGTTAAGTAGGGTTGGGAATGAATGTAGGGTAAATTTGGGTGGGTTGGGGTAGGGTTTTAGGTTTTTTTTGTTGATTTTTAACAATGGGGGATGGGGTTTCGGTTTCATCACTGAAATAGTGACCAACATCGGTCATTGGTTAGCTGACGTTAAGTGGTTTTGACCATCATCGATCGGTGATAGGGTGACCGACACTGCCAAGGCGACGGCGATGTCGGTCACTATAAAAAGTGACTGGGTGAAAAAAGGGCTAGATGGGAAAGTTAAACATGTGAGGCAGGGGTAGGTGAAGACTAATGTAGGTGGAAGAGGGTAAGGCACTATGTTTCTGATGTGTGATAGGTATGTAGGTGAAATGATCTAGGATATTAGGTAAGTATGATAATGGAGACAATAGGTTCTTAGGGGAATTAGGTAAAGGGGTAGGTATTAGAAACCGTGTGGGGGTAGGTATGATTGATGTGTTTTAGGTATTGTTTGGTACAAAAAGGGATAAGTACGAGGTGAGTTTGAGATTTGGGTAATAGGTGATTGAGAGGGTCTCGACTTGTGACAGTCCTAGGTTGGATGATGTAAGTGAGAGATCAACTCGACTATGAGATACATAGTAACACATCTATTTATACGAATACGGCCTAACATGACATTTGAGGAGTGGAAGCACATAGTAGATGTGGGACTTGGTTCGATTAGGCGTGATAGGTTTATAGGACCGAGATCCTAGCTCTATGGTTGCTCTCAACAACATATGGGACTCCACGACTAATACCTTTTATTTACCGACTTTCGATATGACCTTGACATTGGAGGATGTGTATAGGATCTTATGGCTTCCTATTTTTGGGAGCCAATGTATTTGATTTTGACAGACGCATCAGTGGAGCCCATAGTGGTGATATTTGGTGAGGCAATGGGCATGTTGAGTTATCACAAGCAGGTGAGTCTGAGTTATGGGGATATGTATGTGGTATATCCATAGGAGACCAGGCTATCTGTTTTGATGATGGTGGTAGTAGGCTATTTTCTCTCTCGTATTTTGAGGGTGGGAGATTTCCATGAGCATTGATGGGGTGCTACAGGACATGATCGAGGAGTGGATATGTTTATCTTTGGAACCATCTTTTCTATCCTTATTGTATAGGAGCTATGGTCCTATGGTAGGTACATGAGATCTCGGTATGTGTTGTACATACTTGTTACATTGCTAGGCATATGAGCACATTGTGTGTGTGCATCCAGTTGGGTTACCATGATAGGACTAGTTTGGGGGTGGTTTGTACATAGTGGGTTTCATGAGATGGGTACCAGTCGGGGCACATCCAAGAGTGGCCAAGGCCACATATGATGTTACATACTACATGAGGGTGTTAGAGGGCCTATCAGCAGTGGATATTGTGTGGCGGCCACATGTTAGTTTTCCATCATATAGAGGCGTGGATGAAGAGTTATAGGGGCTTCAGTTATTGAGATGGATACATGGGCGGCATGTCCGTGAGAGCACGAGATGATACCCACGGACAAGTTTAGATGATAATTTGGCCTACAAAAAGAAGTGCCCCCACATTTCCCATGGTACCATAGAGATGACATGGAGAGACCCATGTCTCCACCATGTCTAAGTGAATCAAACAGGCGAGGGAGAAGCAAGTGCGAGATCGACGGATTGATGATGCGGGCATCACCGATGCATATAGGCTATGGTGGGTGGAAAATCTATAGCGACATCACCAAGGCCAGAGCAGCCTTTATTTAGATACAAAGAATAGTTTGGATAGATACATTACATGGGTAGGTGGCTACCTTATGCACAGACATTACAGGGGTCCAGGACAACTCTTAGGGTCACAGCACGGTGACCACCTTGTAGACATAGGTGACGACCTGTGCAGATCTAGATAGCACAGAAAAGACTCCCACACAGGGTGGATATGGGGATGGAGGGAAATTATCTACCTTACGAGGCTCAGGTGGTTGGATTACAAGGCTAGTTGGTCACAACATAGGCACATGTTGTAGCTTTACGAGGCCCATGTAGCTACATAGGTACCACCATAGGCTCCTACACTAGGACATGGTCCACTTTTGGTAGGGTAGAGTTCTTAGGTGACAGTTAAGCCAATGGCATTGCCATAGACCATATCCATGGAGAGGTTCGGGGATGCCATGGATGAGGCTCTCTACTTATCGGGACTATCTAGCAACTTCAGGCATTGATGTGCCCTCCTACGCCTAACACCAAGCCCAACACAAAGCTAAGTGAGTGGACTATATACAAGACTTGCATCATAGGTAGTATACGATGTCATCGGACCTAGAGACAGGGTTAGGGTGAGGTTACAAGCTCTCAGAGACCGGCCTGATAGAGGGCTAGGAGGAGGAGATGGAGGTTAGGCAAGGACCAGCAGAGGGTGGAGAGATGTTGGCAGGGTGATTGACAGGGAGAGAGGAGGAGACAGGTGAGACCGGAGAGGAGGACATTAGGTGGGGGTGATTGATATCCATAGTGGATATTGTACTATCATTTTGATTTTTTTGTTATATATGTTGGCTTGTGTGATAAAGATACGATATTGTACATGAGAGTATTGATATACCTGAGACTTAATTTATATCTCGTGCATATATGTATTAATACACTAAAAATCCTATTATATACTTGATGATGTTTTTGGATGGATGATGTACTCTCTTTAATTTCCATTGTTTATTATGTACCATGAGAACTAGTTTAGTTAGGCATGATTGATTCTAGGTCATCTAGGCATGATGGATTCAGGTATAGGCATGATGGAGTCAAGTATAGGCATGGTTTAGTCGAGGTATAGGCATGGTGGAGTCAAGTATAGGCATGGTTTAGTCAGGTATAGGCATGATGGAGTCTAGGTAATTTCCAAGTTATTGAGATTTTGGAAATAATTGATTGTATGTATGTTGTGGTTAAATTTCCAAGTATTTGATATCATAGAAATGCTAAATGATTGATGTATTATATGGTTGATGTTATAAAATGGTAGGTATGTATATTTTTATGATAGATTAATTTCCCAGTTTTGTGTAAAATGGAAACTAACTAGGGACAATGTGAATATAAAGGGGAAATTTGTTAGGGAAAAAAGTGGTCGAGCTAACCTACAAGGGCCCCATGACCTCGAGTGCTTCCTACATAGCCCCGACAAAAAGGGGCCTCAAGTCGATGTAATTATCCTATAGACTAGGGAAGAATATGATAGGAGAGATGAATGGCTTAGTAGGTTTTAGGCATGAGTAAGTTTAGGTCATTTAAGCATGGTTGAGTATAGGTTTAATAGGCATGGTTGATTATAGGTTAAATAGGAATGGTTGTGTATACGTCAAATAGGCATGGTTGTTTTCTATGTTGAATAGATATGGGTTATTTTGGTGGAAAAGGAATTCCTAGAATGTAGGTGTCAAAGGTCTGGTCCTGTGAAGGAGGAGCAATAAGTAAGAAAAGAGGTGAATGGTAAGAGGATACAAAAATCCGCCTAAGTGGTAAGAACCATTATGAGTCTATCATATCAAATATTGGCCTATGAATGTAAGACCCTAAATGTATTACATGATTGATTGTTCTAAGGGTGAAGAAGGTCACATGATCATGAAATATTGCATTTTCGGCATGTCCCTTGAGTAGGTACAATATTAAAAAGGAAAGGAAGTGAGGTGAAAGAGGTTGTTTTATCGTAACCTGGTGTGAGATAGCATGCCTCTTCTGTAAGATACCCAAGATCAAAATAGGTGAGTCCATGATGAAAAAGTTATCTTTTTATTTTTGATTTTGTTTTATAGACTAATCAATGTGGGAAGTCTATGTGGGATGAATATAATATCTCCTTGAGGTCTTCGTGAAGCTGATTGATGTGGGAAGCTTTAGAATATTTTTATTTTATTTTTGCATAAATAGTCTTCTTTTTTCTAGACTACATACAATAGGGCTAGATTTGTATAGTTATCCTTTGAGGGAGTAGTCTATTTATAGCAGCAAGATAGAAAGATAGATGTCCTTTTTGAGGGAGTCATATTTTTTTCTAGAAGTTTTAATCAAGGAGTTTGAATTTGAAAATCCCATATATTACTTTTGAATTTTTTTGGACTTTTAGGTCATGGACAAGACTATAGAGAAGTATAGGATTAATTTATGAATACAAGGCCATAGCACATAGGGGTTAGATATAAAAGAGTGGTTTTAAGTGATGAATGACAATGGGATTCCATCTTGAGTATATCCATGGTACTCATATTGAAGATAAGGCTGAAAGGTGACGGGTAATCACATGATTCTTATTTAGTCATTGATCCTTAAAATAGGTAAGTGGAAGGTGGATGTTACTCAAGGGACAAGCGTTTAATAGATAGAAGATGATACAAGACTTGATTTAACAATATAATGATCTAAGATGAAAGGAATTGAGGGGATCAAGTTCAGGTTTACCTTCGAGTGAAGAAATATTATAAGCACCCTATCCATAGGCATGAGTAATAATATAGGGTCCAATCCAATTAGGAGTGAACTTGCCCCATTTACTTTTCTCTTCTTTTGTTACATGTTGATTTTCCTTTAGGACAAGGTCACCAACTTAGAAGGTTTGTTCTTGGACACATTTATCATAAGCATGTTTAATATGTTTTTGGTATATTTGGAGGTGATCAAGAGCATTTAGACAAATTTCATCTAATAACTCAAGTTGTGCCAAACAATCTTGGAAAAAATCATCATCGTTGAGCATGTATGTGAGTGAGATATGAAGAGATGGAATTTGGAGTTTGAGAGGCAATACATCCTCTGTACCATAGAACAAAGAGAAAGATGTGGTAGTAGTTGAGGTGTGAATACTAGTGCGATAAGACTATAACGCAAAAATAATGTGTGTGTGCCAATCCTACACTGTATTGTCAACCACTTTCATAAGAATTTTATTTATAGTTTTGTTAGTTAATTCAGCTTGGCCATTTGTTTGAGGATAATAAGGTGAAAACAAACTAAATTAAATGTTCAAGGCATCAAAGAGTTTCCATAGGGTTTTGTTTTTGAATTGTTTTCCATTATCGGTTATGAGGCGATGAGGAACACCAGAGCAAAAAGATGTGATGATTGATGAATTCACATATTTTCTCGATTTTGTGGAAATAAGAGCTACAACTTCCACCCATTTAGTGTAATATTTGGTAGAGGTAATAATGCATTGATGATATTGGGAAGAATGAGGGTTAATCTCTCCGACAAGATCTAAACCCCATTGAGAGAAAGGCCAAAGGTCTCATGTGACCTATAAGGAATGACTAGGGGTGTGATGAAGATTAGAATGTTGCTAACACCTCACACAACGCTTGACATAGTCACAACAATCATGGTTTAGGGTTATCTAGTAATATCCCAAGTGAAGGATGCACTTAGTGACATATAAGCCATCAAGTGACCCCCACAAATCCCTTCATGAAATTCCTTGATTGAGTTTGAAATTTCAGATCTTGTAAGGAATTGTAAGAGGATAACATCAAAGCCGCATTTATAGAAAATACCACCCATGATGACATAGCGAGAGACACTTTTGAGAAAGGCTCATTGTCTATTGCAAGTAATATCTGGAAGGCATAATTGAAAGGGAAAGATAGTCAGCAAACTACTTATACTAAAGGTCACGTGGGTCAGTTTCAATGTTTCCTACAAGGTTGACATCTCAAATTAGATAAGAAGGTGATTGTAACCTTTGTACTATGACAAATATTTTTAGTCGGAGGGCGAAGCGGGGATTTGAGAAGCAAGACAAGCCATGGTGTTTACAAATTTATTAGTGGAATGTGGGGTGGTTTGAAGTTCATAATGGTCAAAGGTAGTCAAAATCATGTCAACATGATGCTTATACTTTTGAAATGTCTCGTTATAACACTAGTATATATTATTAACTTGGTTCACAACCGGATAAAAATTTCCAAAGATATTAATTGATTTAACGTATAAGGATATGGTGGTTTAAATACCTAACACGAGTGCTTCATATTCAGCGATATTGTCGACAATAAAAATCTAGTTTGAAAGATAATGGTATAGGCTAACCATCAAGAGGAATGAGGATAACTCGGCACCACCCCATGTCGACATTTAGAACCATCGACTAATAAGGTCATCCGGTAAATAGTATCATCTAGGGAGAGGGTAGCGATGGATTCATTAGGGAAATCAAAGTTAGAAGATTGGTTTCCTAGGAGAGAGGTGCATATGTGAGATGGTTAGAAATTTTTTTCCTTTGACAAATTTATGATGGATGAATTTGATATCTAGTTTTGCAAGAATCATGAGCCAACGTGCAACATGTTGATGTTGTTAGGGCTTAGTGTACATGTAATGTAAGTGGTCGTATTGGTGACAACAACTTTTTTTGTGGTTGAGTAGGTAATGGCGAAGTTTAGTGGCGAAAAAAATTAAGGCTAAGTAGAGTTTTTCGGAATGAGTATATCTAGTTTTGTAGTCTAAAATCATACAGATTATGTAATAAACCGCTTGCTCCATGTTTTTCTCATCATGATGAGCAAGCATGGCACCTAGGAATAAGCATTAACCAAAATTTAAAGGTAAAATGGTTGATCATCCTTAGGGGGATGACCACAGGTGGTTGGTGGAGGTATTTTATTAAGGCGTCAAATGCTTTATGGCATTCAACATCCCATTTGAAGGAGACATCCTTTTTGAGGAGATGATGAAATGGATGGTAGTGGTGGGAAAGTTGAGAAATAAAGTGACGAATAGATTACAACTTTCCTTTCAAACTACGAAGTTGACGAAGATTAGTAGGTGGAGGAATTTCAAGAATAGCCTTGATTTTAGTGGGATAAAATTCAATGTCATACAATGAAACAATAAAACGAAGGAGCTTTTGAGAGAGAAGCAGAAAAGACACACTTCTTAGGTTGAAGGAAAATGTAGTATTTTATGAGATGGTCAAAGACAACTTTAAGGAAAACAAGGTGCTCGTCTCAATGTTTAGATTTGGAAATAATATCATTAACATAATCTTCTAATATGTTATGCATGATGTCATGAAAAATATAAGTCATAGCTGTTGATATGTAGCACCGACGTTTTTAAGGCCAAAGGGCATGACATGATAACAAAAGGTTATAAAAGGAGTGATGAAGGTGGATTTGTTAGTATCTTTCGGGGTGAGTAATATTTAGTTATAACTCGAGAAACCATCCATGAGTAATAACACCCTCATGCAAAAGTGAGATCAACTAGTTGATCAATACTAGGTAGAGGAAATTCGCCTTAGGGGGCAAGCTAAGTTAAGACACAGAAATTTTTGCAAATGTGGAGTCCCCTGTCACTTTTGTCACAGAACGATGTTAGAGATCCATTAGGGATAATCAATGGGTAGGATGAAGGAAACCAAAAGAAGGCGCAGGATTTCTTTCGCGTGACAAGAAGGGCAATGCGAGGATGTATTTTTTGCAGGTTATGTTTCACGGGTTTAGCATCGGGAATGGTTGCAATATCATAGGACCAATAAAAATCATTTCTATGATCCAAAAGGAAATAAGTGAAAGCTTCCTATTTAGAACATCTAAATATTGACCTATTTTTAGAATGTGTGGGTCCTCCCGAGTGTGAATATTGATATTGATGGGCGATTCATTTAGCATGGTTTGTGTCTCGAAGGTAATGACTAGTGAATATAATAATCTTCCCCACCAAGGTTAGTGAGAATAGACTCATCGTCCCGACATTGACCGACGTTAATAGAAGGGGTATCATCATCGATCATGTTAGGATAAGGAAGGGAAGAGAAGAGGCTCGTCATCATGATGATAAGTTAGATGTCCCAGGAAATGGTGTTCACGAAAAGAAAAAGTTAGGAGAAATGGATTCTGGGTCCATAGACTTTGTAGGTGAAGGTGGTGAAGTTGGTGAATGGGATGGGGAATTTTATCATCCGAATGATTTTGACTTAAGCCTTCCTAGAAGGTGGTTCGGAAAATCCAATACCATTATCTATTTTTACCCCCACTTTGTAAAATAAACAACTTAGGAGGATGGGTTTGACCACTAGACAATGATTCATGGAGAAATATGGAATGATACAACTGATATTTCAAGTTTGGGAAGAATTTCAAGTGATTCAGTGAATTTTGGAGGTCTTGGGGCCCATCCATTAGAAGCAACATTTTGGGCCTCAAGGAGTGTGTAGTGTGAAAGAGTACCGGAAGCTTCAATGAAATTATTATAGGAGCCTCATGAGGAATTATAAGTCCAAAAAGTTCCTATGGAAGTCATTTTTCATGACATACATGGTGGAAAATACGAGACATCTTGAATCATCATACACTTCCCAACGCAGTTCATTCTTCGGTGCACAACTAGAAATCCCGAGAAAGAAGGAGCCATTTCAAGGTGATAAAGAAAAAATTGGATCTTTATACCACCATCATTAAATTCATTGGGTTTTTTCATGTGAAATCATATAAATTTCACCCCAAAACTCATCCGAGAGCTCAAGATATATTGCCTTGAAAGTTGGCCTCCCGGTTGGTTCGGGATGCAGGTTGGCCCGGGTTGGTCACATTTTTTTATGAGTATAGAAAATTTTGACACCCTTCACACCCCTCACATTTGTAAGACACACAACTTGGTTGGATCATTGAGCTGGTCATCCCGGCAGATTCGTGACGGCATCAGATTGGACGAGTCACCAAGTTGGTCGAATCCCAAGATGGTTGGTTGTCCCGGTAGTCATACGGACACAAGGTTGGATAAGTATCAAGGTTGGTCAACCTAGAAGATGGATGACCATCAAGGTTGGATGAACCATGATGTAGAGATGGTGACCGAGGTTGGTGGCGACCATGAGTAATGTACGGACCACATGGTTGGATAGTGTCCAACCCTTAGGGTTGGATGGTGAAAGTCAGTGACGCATGGATGGATGGGTCGATGGTTGGGCAGCTTATGAGTCCCCTAGGCGAGGCATAAGTAGGTGAATGAATGACAACTCAATAACCATATTTAATGCAGTATGGTGCCCATGTCTTTTATGACAAAAGTACCCTTGGGAAGTGAAATTGTATGGGTGCCCATACCTCTTTAATGAGGGTGGGTGAAAAATGGCTATATAATGCAATTGAACCCCTCATTTTTAGGGAGACATTCTGGGAGCTGGGGAAACTCTTACAAAATTTTCCCTCAACTCCATTTGAGTTGTAAGCCTTCTCTTGTGCCTGACAAGTGTATTTATGCCTCTGAGCATCAATGTAATGGTTTATGCACCTTATAGAGAAATAAAATCACATTTTTGTGGTGTTTTTCAACCCTTTCTCATGATTTGTATTTCTTTTGCCTCTCCATTTTGTGTTTGTTTCATGTGCATGTATTTCACATTTGTAGGTGTAAGATGTTGTGTTTCATGGAGTGCAGATGGAAGATGGATTTTGGGTCTATGTCACTATTGTTCTAACCTCACCCAACTCTATTTTTCCTCTTCTTCCTCCCTCAAGTAGAGTATCTCACCCCCTTTTTCTGGTGTTATCACCCCTTTTTAGTGTAGGATTTCCCTCTTCATGCACTTTCTCTCTCTCTCTCTCTATGTCATTGTTAGGATAGCTGTAGTTAGGAATATTTTTTGCATTAGGAGTATTTTAGCATTAGGATTAGGTAGAGGTCGAGGCCTTCTCCAGAGGTCCATCTCAGTTTTGCAAGTCCCACAACTTGAGAGATGGACCCATGTTAGAAAATTACACCAATTCCCCCCACACACATAGAGAGCCATTTCGGGGGGTGTTGTAATTTTGACATAATAGTTTTGGCATGCCTGGTGGGACAGTTTGAAGCACCTTACCACTTCACTTCATCAATTTTGATGTGCTCTTGGTGAAGGTTTCAGCCTTTGGAGGCACTCTCAAGCATATCGTGACTCCATTGATTCAAGCAGCCCATCATCTCTAGTTGCAGACTTGTTTTTAATGTTTCTCTCTCATTCATGGCTCTCCAAGGAGATTTTCCATTCCCTCATTTCAGTTCCAGTCCTCTTCACTTGTAGTGGGATGTTATCCCCAAGGTGGCCCTAAAGAATCTTCCTCTCTTTCATGGAAATGGAGATCAATCCCCTATTGATCACATTCAGGATGTTTCCAACCATTGTTCCATTCATACTATCATGGAGGAGAATGTTTGCCTTAGACTTCTAGTTGCATCTCTCAAAGGAAAAGAAAAAAATTGGTACAACAGTTTGGCACCACAATCCATTTCCACATGGAATCAGCTGGGAGAACAACTTCACAACCGGTTCAAGGAGGATGTAGATGTTATTTTCCTCATAGAACATCTCAGCAAAAATACAAGTGGGATCCAATGGAGTTCATCCTGACTTCAACCTCAAATTCACAAGGAACTTGAATCCCTCAAGAATACAGACCCTCGCAAGGTATGGCATTCTTGTATTATTTGAGGTCCTTTGATGCTGACTTAGTTGTATTGATTTAGTCTTCTAGGGGAAATAATCTTCCTCTGGATTTCTCCATTGCATTACAAGCGAGAAGATTCTCATTCAGGCCGGAAAAAGAAAATCCATCCATATTGTTGTAGTCCCTCCCTCACCACCTCAAGTTCTTCCTTCTCCTTGTGCAAATATTGAAAAATCCATCATTCCTTTCCAAAATAAGGAATCCCTTTGCTTCCTTACCCTTCATTTGATGTCTCACAGGTGTGTCATTCCCATAGCATTCCCCAAGCTACACCAAGATCCCTCCCATCTCCACCCAATGCACTACCCAACTTCCCTAACTCATACACCAATGTCCCTAGGAGTTGTGGTATTTCATATGTTGTCCCTACCTTCTACCCAACTATCACTAAACCAAATTATCCTACAAGGATGGTAGAGAGGGAAACATGTTATGTTATGTCGGAGAAAGGGATATGGCCATGTAATGCCCCAAACATGAATGCTTCATGCAGAATCATGTAGTTGTTTCAAAGGTAACATATCAAGAGTAGGGGTTATGTTTTGGAGGGTCATTTGGCCTCCCCAAGTGATCAATTTGTATTTGTTGAGCATCAAACACCTCTATCCGAGCAAGAGATAATGCAACAATCTTCCTTCTTACACCTCTCCCTCAACTAGTCTCACCGAAGATGGAAATTTTGTATCGATAAGAGACTGGTATGATTCAGATTGGGAGGATGAGGAAATTAAAAATATGCCAAAGAAGGAGCTGAATCAAATAACAGAGTAGGAAGGTGAGAAGGAGGCTTAGATTGGAAAGTTGGGAGGAGAAAGTGTTTTTAAACACTACTGGCACCCAAAGCCTCTTGAGGAGGAACAATTACAAAGTGAGCAAGATGTTTTTACAGAGTGCAATGATCCTCATTTCTCTGCTTGTCTAGAACTTGCTGCACTTTTGGCGGAAGAGAAAGAGGAGATAGAGGATGAAGAGACCCAAGGAATGCCAACAACCATCAAAGTGGAAACAAATTTGTTTGAAGAGGCACAAGAAAGCATGGATCAACCTACAAACAACCATATTCAGGAAGAAGGTCTACATGAGAGCCCTAGTTGTGGGGCCAAAACAAATGAGTGGGAAAATCACAAGAATTAGGCCTTCCCAATCAAATACCTAGCTTCATTGGAGCAAGGGCTAGAGTTTCCATTGGTCATGCTCACTTCTAGAGCATGAGGATGATTTTCAATGCACCAAGGGTCAACAACAACACCTCCAACTGAATACAAATCAGTTAGAGGAGGTATTTTCTTTGTTTGTTGATACCTTGGTTAGATGGGTGGAGGATTTCCCTATGTTAGTCTTTCATCCATGACCATGCCCATTGTCAAATGGTTGCATGGTCTATAATGTTGAGGAAAGGCAACTACTTTTCCTTTCCAGTGTCAGGGTTCATGAAGTTTCCCATTCCTCCGGTTAGAATAGAGTAGGTAGGCTTGCTTTCAAGCAGAAGAAGTGTGTATGCACACTCTGCATGTTCCACTTGGGGTGTGTATGATCTTTGTCTTTATACATAGTTTTTGCATGGTTTTTTCTCTTACACAATACATCATATTTGGGGTGAAATGTGTCATAGTAAAGGGTTCAAAGTGACAGGAAATAGTTGTAGTCTTCAAGTAAGTCCAAATGTAGAGAAACTAAATTAGATTGAGGGATAGTTTCCAATGTTTTCATCTCTATGTCTCTGTTAGTCAGTTGAGCTCTATGCCTCTATTTGCATCAGGAAATCGATTACAGGGCATTTATATCTTTGACATTTCGGCCAGGGTGTGTTCATGATTGGCTAAAACATGAGGTCCCAAGTACTTCCTAGATCAGATTGCAGAAGAAAGAGAATTCTAGGTTCAAGACAATTTTCCACTCTCACAAAACCTTAATTCAGATAATTTTGTAAATGAGAGGGAAAATCCAAGTAGTGGCAGGAAGTTCAGGTTCAAGCATCAGTGTTTTAATGGCTTAAGGGAAGAATTCAGATTTTAGGATCACTTTTCAGGTGTACCAATACTAACTCCATGCCCAATGGATGCTTCAAGTAACTGGTCACACATCTAGTAGGTAGATGTCCCTGAGAGGTCACCAAATTGTTATCTATTTTTACCCCCTGGTAAAATAGACAACTTGGGAGGATGGGTTTGAGCACTGGAAAATGATTCATGGAGAAATCTAGAATGATACAACTGATATTTCAAGTTTGGGAATAATTCAAGTGATTCAGGGAAGTTTTAGAGGTCTTGGGGCCATCCATTAGAAGCAGGATTTCGGGCCTTAAGGAGTGTGTAGCGTGAAAGAGGACCTAAGCTTCAATGAAAGATTATGATATCCATGTGAGGAATTATAATTTAAAAAAGTTCCTATGGAAGTCATTTTCCATGCCCTACATGGTGGAAAAGATGAGACATCTTGAAGCATCATACACTTCCCAAGGCAGTTCATTCTTTTGGCACACAACTAAAAATCCCGAGAAATAAGGAGCCATTTCAGAGGTGATAAAGTCAAAATTTGGATCTTAAGACCACCACCATTGGATTCATTGGGTTTTTTCATGTGAAATCATATAAAATTTCACCCCAAAACTCATCGGGAGCTCAAGATATCACCTTTGGAAGTTGGCCTCTCGGGGTTGGTCGTCAGGTTGGTTGACACCTCAGGTTGGATGCCGGGTAAGTTGGTCAGGGTGTTGGTTGGTCGTCAGATTTTTGACTCTTATAGAGGGTTTTAGACTCCCATTTCACCCCTCACATTTTCACAACACACTAGTTGGTCGGATCATCAGGTTGGTCGTCCCGCGAGGTTAGTTGTACCAAGCATCGAGTTGGATGGGTCACTGGTCATCCCAACAAACCAGTATGGACACTAGGTTGGATAGGTATCAAGGTTGGTTGGTGTAGTAGATGGATGACCATTAGGTTAGTTAGGTATCTCATTATATGAACAGAAATACATGGCCATCAAACCCCCTCGGGTTGGACGAACCACGATGTAGAGATGGTGACTAAGGTTGGTTGGTGACCACAGTAATGTATGGCCCACATGGTTGGGATGGCGTCCAAACCCCTCAGGTTTGATGGTCAAAATTAGGTGACACATGGATGGATGGGTTACATGGTTGGGTGGCCTCACGAGTCCCAGAAAGAGGCATAAGTAGGTGAATGAATGACAACCCAACAACCATATTTAATGTAGTATGGTGCCCATGTCTTTTCGAAAAAGTACCTCGGGAAGAAAAATTGTATGGGTGCCCATACCTCTTTAATGAGGGTGGGTGAAAATTTCTATATAATGCAAATCAGAACCCCTCATTTTTAGGAGACATTCTAGGAGCTGGGAAACTCTTGTAAAATTTTCCCTCAACTCCATTTGAGTTGTAAGCCTTCTCTTGTGCCTGGCAAGTGTATTTATGCCTCTGAGCATCAATGTAATGGTTTGTGCACCTTATAGAGCAATAAAATCATGTTTTTGTGGTGTTTTTCAACCCTTTCTCATGATTTTTGTTTCTTGTGCCTCTCCATTTCATGTTTGTTTTTGCATGTATTTTCACATTTATAGGTGTAAGATGTTGTGTTTCATGGAGTGTAGATGGAAGATGGAGTTTGGGTCTATGTCACTATTATTCTGACCTCGCCTAGCTCTATTTTTCCTCTTCTTCCTCCCTCAAACGAAAGTATCTCTCCCCCTTTTCGGTGAGTATATCACCCCCTTTTAGTGTAGGATTTCCTCTTCATGCACTTTCTCTCTCTCTCTGTCTCCTTGGCATTGTTAGGATAGCTATAGTTAGATGTATTTTCGTATTAGGAGTAGTTTAGTATTACGATTAGGTAGAGGAAATCCTTCTCTCGGAGGTCCATCTCAGGTTTGCAAGTCCCACAACTTGAGATATGGACCCATGTTAGCAAAATTACACTAATTTCCCCACAAGACACGAGAGAAAATTGGGGGTGCTATAATTTTGACATAACAATACCACCGTAGTCTTTACACTTATGAGTGGTGCAAGGAATGAAAGTATGGCAGCCTTGTTCATAGAAACCAAATCCAATGCCTTTCAAGCACAACGATGGAGGAAGGTGTGGGAAAAGTGGCGGTTGGTGAGAGATTGAAGGTCGAAGGAAAATTGTCAAGTTTGGGAAGGTAGCTTGAGTGAGTAGGTAGAAGCATCAAGTCCCCCATATGTTAACTTAGTGCGAAGATGGGGAGGACCATAGGGAAAACCTTTCCTATGTGGTGATAATAGCGAGGATGTTGGTGAATTTTACCATACTCTTGGGGAGTAAGGAATGTGTTAATGTTATAAAGGAAGTACTCCCCAGTGAGGCATTGAAAACCACCTTCTAAGGGATCAGTAGCTGATATGTGGGTAGAGAGAAGGGATGAATACTTGAATAGTTGGGAAGAAGAAGCATTAATTGTTTGAGAAGTAGATGGGTTAGCTAATGGGGTTGTAGAAGATGCGACAATAGTGGTAATAGAGGAGTTAGTTGTTGAAGATGTAGCGTAGAAACATTGGTGGATGAGGCAGTGGCTAAAGAAGAAGTGGTAGCGGTGGTAGATGCCTTAACTTGTATAAGGACATCATTGGGTCGATACAACATGTTACAATTCTTGAATGGTGAAGGGTTGGTTAGGATGGTATAGTTAAAGGAACATAACCCATGGCACAAATCTAGGGTCGACCAAGTAGCATGGTGTACTAGAATTTCCCCTCTAAGACATAGAATAATTCAGGAATGGCACGGGGGCCTACACAAATGTGGAGAATGATGGTGTTAAGGGTGGAATTCATGGCATCGTTGAATGAGCGCAACATAACTATATTATTATGCATGTAATTGGTAGTGATGTGCATTTTATTTTATGCATGGGAAGAAATTATGTTAATACCGGCATTTCCATCGATCCTAATTCATCAAACACGTATATTATCAACGTAGATGAAAATAAATAGGGAGGGATCAAGATCTTCCAATTAGAGAGGTACAATCTCATCGTCAGAGAAACTAAGAGTGGCTACTTGATGAGTGGTAGAGGGAGTAGAGGAAGGGACGAAGTTTTGAGAGAGGCCACACGGTGAGGATTGATAATGGATACAATAGGAGTAATTTCATTAGGTAGAACCTCAATAGATTGCAAAACCTCAATGAGGGCCTGACGATGAGACTCAGAGGTTTGGACAAGGTCATACAAAGACATTTTGAGAGGAGACTGGTGTAATTGTTTAAGCATTTTACGATAGGTAACCCCATCAAAAATAGGGTATGTGGGTCCATAGATGGTGATTTTTGGTGCAGGTGTAGATGGAATATTGGGTAAAAGAGTATTAGATCATCGGTTGTTTTCTCCTTTCCTTTGTCCTTCTAGGATCGAGTGGAAATTTGAACCATATTAATATTTGGTAAAGGAGAAAGTGAGTCGTGATAGGTGTAGCTGACGGGGCCAGGAGAAAAATATATAGAGGGAATATACTAGTTTTGTGAAAACAATGCTTTGCACATTGGCATTTTGGTGGAGGTTTGGCTAGGTATCTTATGCGAGACCATATTGATCTCAAATGTTAGAAGGGGGTAAAGGGGTTTGGAGGTGGAGATTAAGGTTGCTAAATTGGTAAGAGATGAGGATGTGTGGTGATAGGTGAAGGTGGAGTAGGGTCGTCATCTAAAGGATCATCATTGTCAAACCTTTCTTCAAGAGGACATAGTCGGAGAAGAATATTCTTAAGAGCCTTATAGCTTTCCACATCATGCCCTGGCACATGATGGTAAGCACAAATTTTGGTATCGTCAAACCCTTTTGGTTTAGGTTTGAGTGGGTTGTAAGGTCTAAGTGGTGGCAATGTGATGACAAAGGTTTCTAAAAGGTTAGCTAAGATGTTAGCATAAGACCCTGCCAATGGATCACAATGTGAAGTAATTGTAGGTTTGGATGGAAGTGTGGGTGAATTTGGTGGGAGAGGTGCCACTAAAGGTGGAATCATAGGTTGAGTAATTTTGACCATTTTTTTGGTAGATAGTACGGTTTTAGGTTTGGATTGCACCTTCTTGGGTAAAGATGTAGCAGGTGAACTAGTTATTAAAGGTGGTGTAGGTTTAACTACCTCTTTGGAGGGTAGTGGGTTCTTGGGATTTGGTTGCAACTTCTTGGGTAAAGGTGAAGAAGAATTGTGTGATGTAGAAGGCAAGGCATATGGCGAAGGGGCCAAGTTAGCCAAGGTGATAATGGAGGTGTATTGAAGGTTGTAGTAAGAGGAAACATGGAAGGTATTGGTTGAAGAAAAGGGAATGGAATAGGTAATGATGATGATACCGGGAAGTGGTGTACATATTGGAGGTAGAAAGGATGTAGGTAAAGGTGAAGGTGTAAGTTGTGTAGATAATTTTGGTGTAACAGAGGATCGTGACAAGGTACGCTATTGTGATTTTGGTTTACTCTAGGTAGGAGGCTGATTGGCCAAGGTTGATGGGTGGGGACCTAGGATATATGGAAGTAGTGAAGGTGACAGAGGGGTAGTGGGTGAAGCTGGTGTATGTATCCTAAGAGGTTGGGTCTTCCTCTTAGGTGGGGGAATAGTCTTTGTGATAGCTTGTGAGGACGTGGCTAAATCTAGTTTGACAGGAGGATGGACTAGGCTTGATGTTGGCATGACTCCCAATGTGGCAATGGGTCTAGACGTAGAGGAAGATATAGGTGCAGGTAAGGTTTTAGGCATAGGAAAAATTTCATTTGATGGTAAAGGTTTAGGCATGGGTGAGGGTGATGAAGAAGGGGCCACTACAATTGGCATGGGCATGGTGGGTTTGGTTATGTCTCGAAACACCTTTGCATAGATCGTGGAAGTATCAACAGGAAACATTTGCATTTGAGTTGAAAAAAATAGTTGAAGGCATCCCCAAAGCATGTAATTGTAAACATAATATAAGCAATCGACCAAACGTGAAAAAACTGCTGTAAGGGGGTGATGCTGATTTGGTAGTAATTATTGTAAATAATGTCCGTGAGACAAGGAAATGGCTGGTTTCAAAGTCTGTGGGTAAAAGAGATGAGATAAAATCAGCAAGATCCTTGAAAGCCAATGGATAATTGTCACCAATAGGAAGGACACTACTAATGGATCCCCGTGGGTAGGGGAGATGACAAGTGGGATGAGGTAAGTTCATATTTTGGTGAAAGAAGAAGGTAAGCATGACTCTCCCGTGGAAGAAGAGTAAGCACTGCAAGTTGTTCATCGGAGTTGAGAGGTGAGTGGGGAAACTGCATCGACGGATATGGTGGAATCCTCCGTGGGTGAAGGAGGAGATAAGGGAGACTCCTCTGTGGGTAAAGGAGTAGATGAAACAAGTCCCTCCATGGATGAAGGAGCTCGTGCAAGAATTTCCTCGATAGATGGAGTAGGAGGAAATTGAGAAGGAAGAGCTTCTATGATTTCAAAAAAAAACATGAACCTCAAAAATGTTATTGTCATTGGTTGAGGTTTTGCCGCTTTTATTAGACAACGAGGTGTGATTTGGGAATGACTTCTTAAATATGTGAAGGTTCTTATTATCCAGTGCATTAGGATTATCCAAGACGATATCTCCATTATCTAACATTTCTTGGATGATATTTTTAAAATTTATACAATTACCATCGCTATGACCTCTAACGTGATGATAGTTGTAGTAATAATTTTCTTTGTACCATGCAAGCACAGACGAGAGGGGTCAAAACCATTATGTGGTTTGTGGGTGGAAGAGTGATCGCTATGGGTTTTAGAAGTTTTCTAAAATAGAAGAGTAGGGTTCTCTATGGGAGTATATTTTCGTCAGCTCCCACTTGAACCGGAAATCGAACATGAGAAAGATTAAAAGAAGGCTTTGATTAGTTAGATGGGTGAGATGGGATGGATTTCAAAACTACCGCATTGGCAGATCCTTTTTCTTTAGAGTAATTATTTTGTGGTTTGGAATAAGAAGAGGTATCGTTTTATTTAAATGCAACATTATTGTTACATAATTGTATCTTCTTCTCTTCAATGGAATGAATTTCAAGTTTTCGGGCCATGGTGAATGCCTCGTCAAATGTGTAGAAGGTTTGAACTTAGAGATTTGGCAAGATGTGTCTAGCACAAGCTCTGGTGAATAAATCTATTAACTCGGTTTGAGGAAGTTGGAATGTGAGTTGGTTGATCAAGCTCTTCCAATGAGCGACAAATATGAAATAGATTTTTCTTCATATTGGTGTGTCACATACAAGTCAGTCATGGTGACCTTCTTGACAATGTTGATAGAAAAGTAGTCTAGAAAATCTTGAGCTACCTGATTAAATGAAAAGATGGAATGCCTAGGTAGAGCACTATACCAATCTAAACCGCTCATGTCAAGGACATTGGAAATGTTCATAAGAGGAAAGTGTCATCATGAGCGATAAAATAAAACACATTTTTATAAGACCGCAAGTGCTATCATGCGAGTCTTATTTTGTGTTAAATTTGTTGAATTTGGGAATTTACCCATGGGGAGGGTATGGATGAATCGAAATGGATGGGTGAATGGGATCATTGCAAATCTCTTCATGTGTCAAAGAGTTACGTGAGTGGAGACGAGATGCTTCCAATGTCCGCATCTTGTCCACCATCATTTTGATAAGATCATTGGTAGGTTGTGATGAATGCCCACCCCCGTAGTATAAGGGTGTAGATGAGGAGAGTATGATGTGGGTGGTGTCCCAATATGTGGTGGTGCTGAGTATAAAAATTGTGAGGAAGCAATGTAGATCGGAATAGATGTATATGGCAAGTATCCGAATAAGCGATATATGAAATAGGGGGCTATTGGTGATAAGTGTAGTTAGGTGGAGTGGACATAAAGAATATCGTAGAAAGAATTAGAGGAAAGAGACGTAGGATGGAGAGGAACATGTTTTGGAAGGGAGTAGGGTTGTTGTCACCATTGGTGGCTGAGATGTAATAAGTATATGAGAGGTGGTAGATGCGAGATAGACCTACACTCAAGGCGGTTGACAAAGGTATGGTTTACATCGTATGAGTGATGAGATGTTAAAGGCACAATAGATGTTGTAGGTGCACTCAATATCGATCATGTAGGGTCACGTTGAAAACCACAAGTGGTAAGGTGGAAGAGGGTAAGGCTAAACTAGTAGTAGCTGATGTAGACATGGGCGTGAGGGTAGGAGGAATGGACACAAGCATGCCATATACAAGCTGCCCTGATGAATCATAGGTAGATGAATGAGTGAGATAATACTGCAGAGAAGTGGGGTTATGATCAAGGGTCTCATGAACTCCTCATCACTAGTGGGTATGGAAAGAGCCTGATTGGGGTCCATAGGTGATGAGATTTAAGGGGGCGATGGGCTAGGTGGGAGTGGCTGGTAGCTAGCATGAAACATGAGAGCATTAGCTTGTTTATGAGTCAAAACCATGTGACTAATGATAAAACATGTATTCTAAGCTTCACCTGATGATGCAGAAACAAAAAATTAATGGGAAAATCAGTCTAAAATGAGTGATTATATCGTTGTTCTGATTAGAAAATCAGAATACAAAGACCGATGTTGATTTGGGTAACTCGATACCAAGATGAGGGTAACCATCACCGGTCGGCACATACCAATGTTGGTTACTATGAAAAATAAGAGACTCAAATATCTAGAAATGAAAGGTGAAAATGGGTCAACTGGACTCTGAAGATGATATCAGAGACCCAAAAGTGTGATAAAATGGCATAACAAGACACGAAAAGAACAAAAGGTGGAGAATACTATTTTGGTAAAAATAACCAAAAAAGATAAAACCGACATCGGTTAGTTAACCGATGGTAGTGAGATTATGTAACCAATGGAAGTCCTTGGATCGATATCGCCATCTTGTTAAAGTGGGAAGAGAAGGAAAAATGAAGTTTTGGTGATTTAGATCAAATAAAAGGGCCAACCCAAAGACTGAGTATGGCTATGAGGAGTCCTAATAAACCCAGAATAAAACCGAATACACCAGTCATGATGTGGGGTGTAAAAGGATAAGAAAGAATGAAGAAACACAACTCACACCTCAAAACACAAGTAGACAAAAAGCTAACAAACACGAAATATTAGGTCAGTATATTTTATGTCATGTGGCTTATGCCATTTAGGATTGACTATAAAGCGAGTAATAGAATTTTTGGTTAACAAAGGTGCCCTATAAAATTTGACAACTATGGATGGTTTTAGGTAAGTTTTGGCATGGGATATCCTTCTCTGAGATGATGAATGGATAGAGAAAACTAGCTAGAGCCCACTCTCAATCCTCGATCGTTGACAACTTCTTCCAAGAAAGATGTTTAAGAACTGTGTAGTTTGTTTTTAGTGATTTGGTATAGAGAGTGTGCAAAATGTGAGCTACGGTTCAATTTTTCAACCATCATCTAGGCATGACTTCCAGCATATAGGTTTCCCACAATTTAGATTAGCTATAATACTAAAAATCAACAATGCAAGTGCACAAGTTTTAAAACCCAAATCCATAAATTATATTCAATGAGAACAAATTATGAAGAGGTTAAGGGCATGACTTTCACTAAATGCAATACAAGAAAATAAAGAAGAATTATTTTTAATCCCAAAAAACAAGTGTCACTGAGATAATCAGAAGAAAAGAATATTTCCATAGAAGAAGCTTAATGTGAACTCATTTCGAATGAAAATAGATACACAAGAATTTTTCCCTATCTATGAACAAAGGCAAAGAACCCACGATGGGTCCCACTTTGGTAAAGCAAGATGTTTCACCTATAAGTTTTACATTTTCTAGGATGAAATGATAGAAGGTAAAATGGTTAAGGAGGAATAAGCGTGATATGTAGGTCAAAGGTGAATGTGCGCATTAATGACTTTTTGATCCAAGTTGATCATGAAGATCTTATGGAGTCAATGCCACAACAAAGATTCTCCGTAGTGTTCCCATGAGTATTCCAATAATATGGAAGGAGATCCAGATGCTTTCTCAAGGCGTCCGGGATTTGAGCATTTTGTGTCGTCTAGATGCCGAGAGGCTTTGGATTAACGCTTGAATGCAATATAACTCTATAAACTAAAAATGACCAACCTAGGTAAAAGGTTATAAAATTGTATATAAAGTAATCGGCGGTTAGTTAGGTCGGCACTGGGATCGAGGGATAACCGATGTCGGTTAAGGCGGGTAAGTCTAGGTTTACCAAAAATAGGTAGATCTTCCCAGATTTGGCGTGTTTTCCAAGTTGAGTCCACTTAGGGAAGTGGAGTTCTCATTATAAAAGGTAGGAAGGTCATAGAAGAAGTCCAATTAGGTTTGAGAAGAATTCTTAGTTAGTTAGGTCAAGTGGTGACTCAACACTGAGAGTGATGACTTAGTGTTGAGAGTGATGACTTGGTCACTGTGAGTTAAATGCCCCTAGAATGAGTCCAAGGTGAGGTGTCATGGTGAGGTGGGGGTGTGAGGGTGAAATTAATTTAATTAAAATAATGTGAAGGTGAATATATTAGTAATAATTAGTAATGAGGTCATGGTGTGTTTAATTAATTGAAAGGGACCAAGGGGAGTGTGACACAAATTTGGTGTCTACAAAGCTATCAAGACCCTTCACGCACATACATTTTTCCTAAACTACATTAATTAGAAGATCCTATCAAGGCTAAAACCAAAAATATTGAATTTTGAATAAAATTTATGACTTCAAGTCTTTAATGGACATTCACAACTTTGTTACATGCTCAATGCTCCAAGAAACACATCAAAATGCTAAGAACAAGCCCAAAATGCCTATTAAATTTATAATTCACATTTTGGAGGGAAAAAGCAAAATTCTAAATTTGTGAAGGGCTAGAACTAAACCAAACTCACTAAGTGAGGAACTAAGACCTATAAAAGACTTCTAATCCCTCGACACACATCCATGCAAAAATTGAGAAGAAAACCAAAATTTCCATTTGGAAAGAGATGCTCCTCATGTGAGTCATGAGGGGCACAAGTTTTCTAGGAAGTGCATTTTTATGGGATAAATAGTGGTCAAGTTTTTCATTAAAACTAGTGAAGGCATTAAATTTTCAAAGCTCCACCAAATTTCTATTTTGGCTAGAATTACCACATACGTTTCATATATAAGTGCAAAGGATCATATCTTTATTGGTTTTTATTATAATTAATTCAAATTATGTACATTGAATAAACTCATCATCAAAATTGACTATTGTGAAATTGCGTCATTGACTAGTGTTGATAATTATACATTTTAGTGCACTCTGTGGTATGGCAATCTCCCGATTAGTTTGTACACTTAGACCTTTAAACCATAATTCCAATGCATGTACATAGAGCATTCATTCATGCAAGTGGTAGAATATTAATAAATATAGTGTGGTTTTTTTGTATTTTCTACTTTAGTCTTGGCGAATCATGTCCATATTTAGAATTTTGAAATTATTCAAAAATTTATAACCTATTTTGCTTTAAATTTGTGTGTCAATATCAATGTTTAGTGTAAGAAAAGTCATATGAGTCATTTAATTTTTATTTTAAAAATGAATTCATCTTGTTATCAAGAGATAAATCTCTTAGAGTCAAAAAATTAGAAGTGTCAAGAGTTATAAATATGTTTTTGTCTTTGGTATTTTTCGTCAAACTTTGATCATTAGTTTAATTTTAGAGTGAAAATATTGTAAAACTATAAAAATATACTTGCATTTAACTGGACACATTTTAGGTGTACCATGATGTCCTATAAAATAAATTGTTTCACATTACTGATGCGAGAGGAGGGAGGGGGAATACTAGAAACCAATGAGCTTTAATTTTTAATTTACTAAGCAAACAACACGGAAATTAGAGGATGGGGGAATGGATGAAGGAAGTCGTTTCAACAATATATTATTAGTTGCTTTAGAGATGGGGCCACACATATGCAGAATGGAACATTTTTTATTTTCATTGTGTGTGTGAGTAAGAAAAATATCGTTCATATTCACATGTTTTTAATTCTAGTATTTTCTCCTTAATGGAAAGTGATATGGCATGGAAGGAGTAGAAATATAGAAAAGGTCATATAGGAGGGAAGTTGACTACATAGATTCTCTATATACTAAGATTGTATGGTGGAAGTGTGGTTAGATGGTGAAAGAGTATTAGATGGAAGTGAAAGCGTGATTAGTTCTTGTATGTAGGTGATCATGTGTAACAGATATTCGAGTAAGCAAAGATGTTGACCTAAAAATATTTGTTGGCATACAATTATGTTTTCAAGTGCTCCTTGGCCCGTGTTCACACTAATGGGGAAATTGGAATGTTAGGAATTATTTTATTAGTGCTCCATTAATAGTTGTATGGGTATAATTTAATGTTAGTATGTTTTTGAAGTAGATATTCTAGGTGTAAATGAAAGTTTCTATATGCACCTATATGAGCTTGTAATATTAGTGTGTAGTTACAACGAAGTATATATATATATATATATATATATATATATATATATATATATATATATATATATATATATATATATATATATATATATATATATATATATATATATATATATATATAGTACTTCGTTATAACTCCATAGTTAACGAAGAATTATTGTGTTTATTTTTTTGGGAGCTCTCACCAAATTTTCATTGTGACACAATTCAAGCACCTAGAACACAAAAACCTATATATGCAAAAGGATCCGAATCCATCAAAAAGGGTCAACAAGGTTACAAAGAAATGAGAAGGTGGCAAAGTGAAGGGAAAACCATCAAGGTTAACTACCCTTGGACCATGCACAAGGATCAACCCTGGGAAGCACACAACCTTCTCCCACCATGGGAAAGGAATCCTTCTAACATTCTCTCGAGATCTATTATTCACCATCACCTTAGCCTCTAACTTGAACCTCTCAACTTGTGATTGATGCCTTTGCACTTCAAACATTGTACCCAATTCCACCAAGGACAACCACCTAGATTTTTAGGAGAAAGGAATAGCTATGAAAAAGATGAAATACTTTTTTAGTACTTTTGCTAGTATAATTATAACAATATACTTAGTAATACACTTGGTATATTTGTAAATAAACTTTTGTCTAAATTATATGAATTTAAAATATAAATTTTTGGTTGGTAAAGAATTAGTAAATTAAATTACATGAATGATTATCTAACAAATATTTTATTTTAAGAATAAATAAATTAATATTTAATATTATAATAAATTATTTAAAAATTCAATATTTTGTATCACATCATAATTATTAATAATTTCTATATATTTAATTATCGTTTGAATTGAATGTCGAGAAATATTACAACTGATAACAACATCCCTACCTATATTTTAGAAGAAACAAATAACAAAAACCACAAAACTCTCCATAATAATTGGTACAAAGTCAAATTCCAAAATAAAATATGTTGAATTGAATTTCTTATATCATCATTTTACAAATATTCAAACTACCTTTGAATAATCTTTCACAAATTTCAAAGTCTCGAATAAATGGATTTAGTGAATATCACTTCAATCATTTCACGGTGAATGTGAAATGAAACAAATTAAACTGTCTTTTTCTTCGAGAATGTCACCCCAAACATATAACGGCATTACTATTGACTAAAATATTTTGTTAGATTCGTTTTGTTTTGGTGTATTTGGTGCCAATGCTTTTAAATTACTTGTATTTGGAGCGAAATAAATATCAAACAATGTTCTCTTCTTATGAATTTATTTTTATATAGATATGTTAGGCATGGTATTTGTAATTTTAAACTTAGTTTATGCAATCATAAGTCAACACAAATGAAAATGAATTTTAAAATTGAATATTTATAAAAACAAATATATATAGATATTTTAATTTAAATTTGAAAAAATGTTATTTTATGTTATATTCATAAAAATATAATTTAATTATATCTTTATTTTATCTACCTAAACATTATTTTGCCTTCTCTTTTAATTGAGAATATAAACATGCAATATGAGATATATGTTCATAATATCTTTGCTTTCACTTTGAAAAGTTTGGTTGGTTAGACAAGTTTTTGTTTACTTATAAGAACTTGAGTATGTATGAATTGAATGCTTATTTATTTTTTATGCTATACACTTCTATTAATATTTTTGCATCAATTTTATTTTCTTGCAAGAGAAAGACAATATTTTATTAAAGATTGTTGATATGATTAAGGAAGAACAAAGTTCTCAAGCCCAAGGTGGACCTATTATCTTGTGTCAAGTTTGTTCTTTTATCCTTATGTTTCTTTTTTCTCACAAGAAATGCTATGTATGTTACAATATTAAGAATAAACACACATTAATAAAGAATACAATTTTGAATAAACACACGTAATGATCCTAGGTTCTTAAAATGATAATAATTCCTCTAGGATCACAAAGTGGGTTGATTACACACTAGAAGTCAAAAAGTCAAAAACAAAATCTAGACAATTTATGTTGACATATTAAAATGTAAAATTTACTCATAACCAAAGCTTTTATGAGAAAGTTAAAATTCAAATGGGAAGTGTTGATCAAGTGTGTCCTCAACCATGGGATGATTGTTTATGGTTTCCTCAGTATGAATTTGAGAACAAAATAGTATATACAAGGACATAACTAATATATGAGAGTTCATAGGAATCACATCATATAAAAAGAAAAAAAGAAATTGGAGCAAAATATCATCGTTGTCAATATAGTCATGATGTAGAATCATACGTGAGGCCTAAATATCATTAATTATGGTGATATACTCAATTTAGGTCCGAGAACAACTCAATAATAGCATATAGAAAGTATAATAATGAGTACATATGATGACTTTCCATAATGGTCAAGGCATTGACTAATACTACAAATCATATTCAATTAAGTAAAACGTCGATTGAAAATTCCTCTTTCCATTTTTTTGTCATACATGTCCATACCATACCACGATATTTCAAGGATATTCTTTTGGAAATCTCATGATATAATTTTAAAGGTGATCCAAAATTCCACCTTGAATTTGTGAACTATAAGAATATGGATGTAAGAAATCTAGTGTCTCGATTTTATTTTTGTCTATAGTGTGATCCTCAAATATAAAATGGAAAATGAAATCCTTGTTGTGGATAAATATGCCATACATGTTTATGTGGATGTTTAATCAGTATCTTCTACATTAGTTTCATCACTAAGTTAGAGGTTTCTTGTTGCATTCAACTAATTTCTTATATAAGAGAGTGATTACATTGCAATTAGAAGGATGTAATATCATAAAACAATGAAATGAAATGCATACTCCACCTATTATTCAATGGAATCCAACATTTCAAATACATAAAGGAATTATACATAAGGTGTATTATTCTATCCTATCATCCAGTTGTATCCTCAATTCATTTTGTCTCAGAATTTAAATTCTATGAACTTGTTCTTGTAATTTCATACAAAATTTACATAAATGCATATTTATTTCTAAAACTATGGTGTATAGAGTGAGTTGTATTAATCATACCATAAAAATATGTTCTCGAAATAAATCATATACTTTTTAATACATTCTAACTAGTATACCTATCTTATATAAAGCTATGTAAAATATGCCGAGATTTATCATTCTTGAGTTTCCTATTTCACTTATGCGACAAATCTAATATAGGACCTCAAGAATGATACATGTCAACATATTTTATATAGTTTTATCTAATATAAATATACTAGTTGAATTTTTCAATATTAGCGTAACCATACATATAAAATATGTTTTTAAAATTAAATACATCTAAAAAATAATAATAATAATTTGTGCATACGAGAATAATGAAAAATATACAATAATCCATCTAATTTAATGAAAATAAAAAGAATAGAATTAGTACATTATTAAATTTAAATATTATAAAAAGAATTTTCTCACCTTTCCAAACTAAAGGTAAAATATTTGCCCTTCTAACTCCTTGTATTTTGCAAGTTATGGCTCTTCCATTTTTGAGGGAAATTTTCCTAGGGAAGGTCCGATTAAAATAAATAAAAATAAAATATCAATACACAAGTGGCTGGAATAAGGGTGGAGGTAAGTTGGAAATTTTTCCAAAAGTGGGGGTCAAAAAGAACTCAAAGAAAATCTCATCGGATAAAGAGAATTTTCTCACCTTTCCACAAAGGTAAAGTTTTCCTTCTAACTCACGTGGCAAAGTTATGGCTGTGGGAGGTCGAGAGTTTTGGGAAATTTTCCCTAGGAAAGTCCGCCAAGAAAATGCCACGTGGTCGAAAAGGGGAGGAAAGAGAAATTTTTCCAAAGGCCCACGCAAGCACAAAGAAAATTTGGCTAAATGTCCAAATTTAGAGTCACCACGGTCATAAGGGGAATTTCGGAGGGGGAGTGATTTTGGCTTTTTCACCAAAATAGTCAAAGGGCACAAAGAAAAATTTAGAAGGTCCAAAGCAATCAAAATGTGCCACAAGGAGGAAATGGAAGTTAAAATTTTCCAAAGAAGTGGCGCAATAATGAAAATTTTGATTTAAACCCCGTGCCAATAAAAATGTGACACATGTCCTATTCCAACGGTGGGTCAGGGCGGGGAGAATTTGGAAATTTTTCCAAAGTGATCAGCAAATAGTGTCAAAGGAAAATTTTGGAGCATGCCGCATGGTGAATAGGAGGATGACACGTGGTGAAGCGGAGTGGTGGGCAGTGCTGAGAGAATTTTGGAATTTTTTCCAAAATTCAAAAAGCGTAAAATGGCCATTTGAACCCATGGACCAAATGGAAATGTGCCACATGTGGCAAGGAGCAGTGGGGGTGGAGATTTTTGGGAAATTTTTCCCAAATTCAAAAAAAAGGGAAAATTTTTGGGTTTTGGCCCGCCGACCCGATTTTTGCCCCTATTTTTGCCCTAAATCTTCAGAGGGGCATATCTTTTGATCCAGAGCTTAGTTTTTCTTGATTTTGGTGTCATTGGAAAGATATTGAAGTCCTCTACATGATGGAATCTTCAATTTTGTTTTTTGATGGAGTTTAGTGAGAGAAAAATGAGAAAATGCCTTTGGCATGGGGAAAAGAGTAGAACCGACATTCAACCACCATTTTTAATGCAAGTATGGCTTCCATTCTTCTCCAGCATGGTCAAAAATCTTGGGGAATGAAATTTTAAGGGTACCCATGCTATTTTGATGGATCTGGTTGGTGGTTGAATGATTCTTTCATTTTTCCCGTGTTTCTCCTTCCTAAGCTCGGGTTTTCATTGTTAAAAGCCGATTTGGCTCATTTGTAAAGGGTTGGACATTTTTATGTTTTGCAGCTCCCTCCTTCACCCTGGAAAGTGAATTTGTGGAATATCAGACCTTTTTAGGACTACAACATGTTTTCTACCTCCTTTCTATTGTAATGCATTGTATTTAAAAATGGAAATGACAATGCAAGCTCTGTGAATGAATTTTCAATCCTTTCTTGTGTTGTTTGCTCTATCTGATCCTTCATTACAATTTTAGCAATTTGTGCATGATTTGTGTTGCATTTTTATAATCTATGTCAATTTGTAGAAATAGATGTTCACCACTCCTTTGGTGTATCACCTTGTTAGTTTAGTTTTATCTTCTTTTCTCTCTTCTATCCTTGTCTCCTTGGCAGAATTAGAGTAGGATTTTGAGTTAAACCTCTACAAATTTCATGCATACATCTGATCAGAGGAGTAGAGGAACCAACCTTTAATCTGGAGATTTTTTTCCCATTTTTGCAAGTCCCACACTTGGGGAAAAGATTCAATGTTGTGCAATCACACTGGATGCCCATTATCAAACTAGAAATATGAGAAAACATCTAGGGGGTGCTGCTGATTTGCACTAATAGTTTTGGCACCTGTGGGACCTTAGAGGTCTTCATCTTCATTACAACAAAGTTGATGTGCATTTTTGTAAGTTTCTTGCTTAAAAGAGCCCTGATTTGCACATCTGGTGACTCCAAAGAGATAAAATCAACTGGTTTCAGCAGTCCAAGTCTGAAGATTCATGAGAAGGATCCAAACAAGGTCAAGGGCCTAGAGAAGAGGGATTTCTGAGTATCTGTAGTTATCCCTAGGAAGAAGAGAGAGGGGAAGAAGAATTCAAAGGTCTCCATCTCCACCAAACAGAACTCTATCAACTCCTCCACCTGGTAGACCTTTCACCCAATCAACAAGGGTTCTCAGGCCAATCAGAATGGCACAACACAACCCTTATGTCAACTTCACTAGCAGCAGCCCACTTGCTCTCAATGCACAAAACCTAGTTCTAGTTGCAAAATTGAAGAACATCCCATACTTTACTGGGGAAAATCAGACCACTCCTGGTGATCATGTCAAAGACATTGCTAATGTTTGTGCAATCCATGAGATTGTTGAGATGCAAATTGCTATCAAATTGTTGGCATCTTCATTCAAAGGGAAAGCCTTGCAATGGTTCAGAGCCTTGGGGTAGGCTCTATCCAAAATTGGAACCAGTTGTGCATAGCTCTCCATGAGCAGTTTGGAGAAAAGGGAGATAATTTGTCTCTATTGGAACAACTGACAACTATCAAGAGAGCTCCCAATGAGCAAGCTAATGACTTCAATTTCAGATTTCAAAGGACATGGGATAGAATCCCAGTGACAGTAAGGCCAACAAAGCTAAAGGTGCTTTCTTATACTATCTCAAAGCTTTAAATTCTGATATTTCTATGTTAATCCAATCCATGGGAGGTGCAAATATACCTGCAAGCTTATAAGCATTGCCATTAGGGCTGAGAATTGTTTGATCCAAGCTGGTAAACTGGCCTAGGCCTCCCATGCCCTTATATCCAAACTTGGAAAACCCAAGCACTAGTCAAGCACCTACTTTAGCTCCTATTCCCACTCCTAGAAAATCAAGAGTTCAAATGAAACTTCTACTTCATCCTCTAGTGCCTCAAATGAACTTCAAGAAGTCATGAAACAATTACAAAATTTAGGCAATGAGCTGGTTACACTCAAGAGGTAGCAAGCCCAAAGTTTTAGACCTTCTTATCAGTCTCAAACTCAGCCTAATAGGCAACCATATCAGCCTAATAGGCCACCCAATCCAGCTGCAAATCAAAATCAAGTAAGGCCTCCTGCCAATAGACCATTTCAGCCCTATAACCCCAATGTTGCATCTACCTCTAAAGCCTTAGTGCCAAGTGCAAAATAATATAGCTCAAGAGTATGATTGGTGTTTCCCATGCAATGAACCTCACAACTAGTCTATGTGCTTCAATGGTGCTTTGAACCAAGCTTTGATGGTGACAACAACTGGCATGTAGAGAGTGAGGTGAGTCAAGAAACAAACCAACAACAAGGAACATCTCAGCAAAATACAACTCCAAATGAGACTACACTTGTGAATTAGCAGGCTGAAGATTTTTGTGGTATGAATCAAACAATTTCTCATAATGTAGCAGCTAACACATGGTCAAAGAAGAGGAATATTGGTGAAGGGAAGTCATTAGCTCAGGTGATCCACAACCTTCCATCACTCCACAAAGTGTTGGCAAGCAAAATGCAGTTCCAAATGTGCAAGGACAGCCCAAGCCACCTTCTAGACCAGCTCAAATGCCAGCTTGTTGCAGCCCATGTACAAGAAAAGAATGTGTAGGCTAAGGGGAAAAAAGAGATGTTTCATCCCCATTTAACATCATTGAACAAATGAAGAAGACAAATGTGAATATATCTATGTGGGAATCACTATCCATCCCAGGCCAAAGGGATCTACTACAAGCTGCCATGAAGAATTGGTCAACTTCAAATCAACAAGCTCATATGCAAGAGAAGGTACTCACAAATGCTACTCAGCCTGAGGGGAAGCTTGGAGGACAACAAGGTAAAGTTTTGAAGCCCCCTCCATTCTATGTTTCATTGATCATTGGGGATAAACTAGTACACAATTGTATGATTGATTCTGGGGCAAGTAGTTCTGTGATGCCCAAGCAAATAGCTGATCAGCTGGGCCTCCAATATGAAGTCATATCCAAAGGGGTGGTGCAACTAGATGGGACAAGTAGTAACAATAGTTGGGGTAATTAAATATTTGAGCCTCACTTTGCATGCATGCCCCAATGTCACTATTTTGCAAGATGTGTCAGTGATAGATTTACCACCACTTTTTGCCCTATGTTTGTCAAGGGATTTCACAGCTAGAATTGGAGGCTATTTATCTACTGATTGGTCACACATGTTGTTTAGAACAGATATGGAACTAAGGCCACAATCAGGTCCGAACCTATTGCAAACTTTCACATTGAGCCTCATACTCCAAGCCCAATCAATGCCAACTGTTCAACATTTGATCAAGAGGATTATCCAAGCACAGATGAAGCTGACACCAAAGTTGGAAGCATCCTAGATTTGATCTTGATGAATGGGAAAGCAAGGTACATGCTTTTGATCCCTACAAGGAAATAGAGGAATCTGAACTAGGAGTTTATTACATGCATGAAGAAAATCAGCCTATTCCTAGCATCACCAAGCCAGACCATAAAGATGACAATGAGGTATGGCAGTTGTTCTTTGATGGATCAAGAAGTAGACAAGGTGCAGGGGGGGAGCTATGCTTGTTTCACCTCAAGGCATTAAGTATTATTCAGCTTTTAGATTTCAGTTTGCATGTTCTAACAACAATACGCTGAATATGAAGCTTTGATACAAGGATTGCATTGGTCAAGAAAGAGAGGTATCAAAAACTTACAAGTCTTTGGTGAAAGTGAGCTGATTGTTAATCAAGTTAAAGGACAACATGCTGCCAAAAATGACCTACTCAAGTGTTATAAGAATAGGGTGTGGGACCTCATTGAGGATTTTGAAGGCTTTGGCATCAACTCCATCCCTAGGAAAGAAAACCAAGCTGTTGATAGACTTGCAGTAGTTGGAGCAGCCTTTGATGTTGTGGAGAGTATCAAGGAAGATAAAGTGTAGCCAAACATTCATGTGATTGTAAGGCCATTAGTGCAGACAATAATGTAAGTTGGCAAGTGTTTGAAAGTGACCAACAAATCATCAATTTCTTGCAAGAAGAAGCTGAGTTCTCACCAAAAAAATCAGAAAAGTTAGAAAAATATGGTGATCAAGTGGTACAACTGAGAACCAACAAACTACCAAAAGGACTTGTCACTTTGGAGTCCATCTTTAATCCTAATGATCAATTTAGGAAGGAGAAAGAAAACATCCAAGTCAAGGGAGAAGATTCAAGTGCCCATCTCAGTGGGAGAAGGAAAATCACTTCAAATTGGTAAAGTGACAACCAAGCAAGAAAGGTATGAGTTCATGCAACTTTTCCAAGAGTTCCGGATATATTTTCTTGGAGCTATGAAGACTTGAGAGGTTTCAATCCCAAGCTAGCTCAACACACAATTGAATTAGATCCAAGTGCTAAACCCATCAGGAAAAAACAAAGACCGGTCAATCCACACATGGAGCCTCTCATGAAGAAGGAATTGAATAAGTTAATAGAGGCAAGTATCATATTTCCCATCAAGCATTCAAGTTGGGTTGCAAACTTGGTTCCAGTTAGAAAGAAGAGTGGAGAAATCAGATTGTGTGTAGACTTTAGAGATTTGAATAGAGCATCCCTCAAGGATCATTACCCACTTCCTTCTATGGAGCAGATTTTGCAAGTTGTTGGCTCTGAGAGGTTTTCATTGCTAGATGGTTATTCAGGGTATAATCAGATCATGGTAAAGGAGGATGATCAGTTCAAAACAGCCTTCACCACCAAATGGGGAACCTATGCATATAGGAAAATGCCATTTGGGTTGTCTAATGCCGGAGCTACCTTCCAAAGGGAAATGGATATGGCATTCAAGGGATTGATCAACAAAATAGTGTTGATATACCTAGATGATATTACTATATTTTCTAAAAGTGCAGCAGATCATCTCTTTCATTTGAGACAAGTGTTCCAAAGATGTAGAAGATTTGGGGTATCCTTGAATCCCAAAAAATGTATTTTCCTAGCTCATGAAGGAAAGCTCCTAGGCCACATTGTTTCCAAAGAGGGATTAGCAATTGATCTAGAGAGGGTTGAAGCAATAAAAGCACTGCCATTACCAAGTCACAAGAAGGCCCTTCAAAGTTTCTTGGGAAGAATCAATTTTGTTCGAAGGTTTGTTCCAGACTTTGCAGCCCTTGTCAAGCCAATAACTATGATGTTGAAGAAAAGTATGGCTTTCAAATGGATAAATGAAGGTAAGGCAAGTTTTGAGGCAATCAAAGAGGCTATCTCACAAGCTCCAACTCTCATTAACCCAGATTTCTCTAAGGATTTTATCCTTTATGCATTTGGAGGTGATGATACAATTTCTGCAATTTTAGTACAACAGAACAAAGAAAATGCAGAGCAGCCAATTGCCTTCTTTAGCCAAAGCTTGGAGGACTATGAGGTGAGGTATTCCTTCATTGAGAAGCATGTTCTTGTAGTGATTAGGAGCTTGAAGAAATTTAAGCATCTAGTTTCAAACAACAAGGTTCAACTGTTGGTTTCTCATGTGGGAGTTAAGGACTTCCTCCTCAACAAAGACCTAAATGAAAATGTGCAGGTGGATTACTCATGTCATGGAGTATGACATTGAGATCAAAGTCACCAAGCTGGTCCGAGGAAAGGGATTGTGTGAGCAGCTGGTCTTGAGAAAATCAATGGAAGCAAGCAATGGGAAGGATGTTGTTTTGGCGTTGCAAGACAACCAAGAACAAAGAGGTGTTCAAGAAGAGAATGGTGGTATGCTCACTCCTTGCTGGACCCAAGACATAATGCACTTCTTACAAATAGGCCTATGCCCTCCAGAGATGAACAAAACCAAGAGAAGACACTTTAGATTGTAGGCTATTCCATATGCACTTGTTGATGGTGTCTTGTTCAAAAAGGATATAAATGGAGTGTTGTTGAGATGCATTGGGACAAATCAAATTAAGAGAATGTTAGAAGAGTTCCATGGTGGATCAGCTTGGGGGTCATTTTTCTCCAAGAGTGATAGCCCTCAAGATTATGAAGGCTGGCTATTATTGGCCCAAGGTGTTTAGTGATTGTTATGCATGGATCAAGAGGTGCAAAAATTGTGCATTCTTCACAGGAAAGGAAAGATTAGCAGCCCTTCCATTGCACCCAATTTCAGTTGACCAACCATTCATGCAATGGGGTTTGGACTTCATTGGAGTCATTAACCCAAACTCAAGCCAAGGACACAAGTGGATTCTAACAGCAACAGACTACTTCACCAAATGGACTGAGGTGGTGGCACTCAAAGAGGCAAATGAATCTAGCATTCTAGACTTCTATGAGGGGATAGTAACCAGATTTGGTATACCTACCACTATAATATCAGATAATGCATTGGCATTCATAGGATCAAAGGTAACTGAATGGGCTGTTAAGAATGGGATCTATCTGAGCACTTCATCAAATTATTACCCTCAAGGTAATGGCCAAGCTGAGTCTACCAACAAGAACCTATTAAAGATCATCAAGAGGACTCTTGATGAAAATCAGAGGACTTGGCACACTAAACTTAAATCAGCCTTATGGGCTGATAGGATAACTCCCAAGAGATCCACCGGTAACTCTCCATTCAGACTTGTTTATGGAAGAGAGGCAATCTTGCCTATGTCACTTGAGTTGCCAACGTTGGAACTCATGAAGCAATTGGAATTGTTGGAGTTTGAACCCATGGAGGTTAGATATGTAGAATTGATGGAACTCCAAGAAATCAGAGAGCATGCAGCCCAAACAATGGAGAAGGACCAAGCCTTGATCAAGAGAACCTTTGATAGGAAAGCTAAGGCTAGAACCTTCCAAGTTGGAGATTTAGTGTTGAAATGGGATGTAGACCGAGCAAAGCCAGAAGGCATTCAAAGTTTGATGCCATTTGGAGTGGCCCCTACATGGTCACAAAATGTAAGAACAACAATGCCTTCCAATTGTCTACATTGGATGGTGAAGAACTACAGATTCCAGTTAATGGAATCCATCTAAAGCATTGCTACTAGAAGGGAAACTCCTCACCTTGTACATATTAGCTTAGATTTTCATTCCTCCAAGTGCTTGTGCACATTGTTTGTTGTAGCTTAGTTTTACATTTCCCTAAGTGCTTTGGCACAAGCTTTGTTGTCCCAAGGATGCATCTTTGCAAGCCATGTTCTAGATCAAGTGATGTTCTACTCTCACAATCTTCTTTCTAGAAATTTTCTAATGAGTTGAGAGTACCAAGTAGTTAAGTTGATGACTCCATGCCCAATGGATTGCTTTAGGTAGCTGATCATTCATCCAAAGAGGTAGATGACCCTCCGAGTGCCAAAATTGTTATCCAAAATAAGCCCCTTGCTTATTTTTGGCTAACTTTCTTTCATTCCTTCCTTCCTTGTGCCTCAGTCAAAATTTTTTTCACTTTTAGGCACTCAAAATTATTGGAAATGGCTTCATTAGATAGAGAATTTTCTCACCTTTCCAGAAAGGTAAAATTTTCCTTCTAACTCCTTGTATTTTGCAAGTTATGGCTCTGGTGGAGTTTTTGAGGGAAATTTTCCTGGAAGGTCCATGCAACCAATGGAAAATGTGCCATGGCGGAAGAATGGTAGGGAAGTGGAGGTAAGTTAGAAATTTTTCCAAAGGGTTAGCACGAGGTGCAAAAAGAAAATTTTTGGCCCGAAGGCCCGAACGGAATGAGGAGATGACACATGTCCATGAAGGTCGCTGGAGTTGGAGGGCGGAGTGAAAGTTAGCTTTTTCCAAAAAAGGGCGCAAGAAGAAAATCTTGCCCGAAGGCCCCAAAAAGGAGTGATCAAAATGTTAAAGTGCCCATGGAGGCTAGTGCAAATGGGTAAATTTGAACAATGGGGCTTGCAAAAGTGAAAATTTATTCCAAAGGTAGCAGGAAATTTTTGATTTTAAACCCACCAAAATGTGCCACGTGTCCTATTGTGGAAGGCAAAAGGGAGAAATTTGAAATTTTTCAAAGTGGTCAAAGGTCAAAGGAAAATTTTGGAGTTTCCCGCGGTGAATGGGAGGATGACACGTGTACATTGGAAATGGTGAGTGGGGCGGGGCATGAGCGAGAGAGGATTTTGGAATTTTTTCCAAAATTCAAAAAAAAAGTGTAAAATGGCCATTTGAACCTGTGGGACGATAAAAGGAATGTGCCACGTGGCATCAGAGCAGTGGGGTGGAGATTTTTGGGGAAATTTTCCCAAATTCAAAAAAGGGAAAATTTTTGGGTTTCGGCCCGCCGACCCAATTTTTTCCCTGTTTTTGCCCTAAATCTTCAAAGGGGCATATATTTCGATCCAGAGCTTCGATTTTTCTTAATTTTGGTGTCATTGGAAATCTATTGAAGTCTCTCTACATGATGGAATCTTCAA